>JBBPOR010000053.1:0-46685 GCA_038091555.1 Leccinum sublutescens | reverse complement strand
GCTTTACAATATTCCTGTATGTCCTTCTTAGCTCCTGGCCAAGAGTAGTATCTTGTGAGGAAGTCTTGTGTCTTTTCGGCACCTTTATGGCCGAAGATCGGGTGATCGTGGAATTGTGTCATCACGTCACGGCGAAGTTCTTTTGGAACCCAGAGTTTATCGCTATAATAATATAATCCTTCACGGAGGATCGACCCGTCGGGAGATGTGCAACCCGAATGCTTGGCTTTTATTTTGTCGAACAGAGTTATTTCTTCTAGAGATCGAATACGAGATTCCGGTATGAATGTCATTTGTTTGTTATCATTTTTGATACCGATCATATGATCTTCTCTTCTGGAGAGGGCATCGGCTTTTCCCATCGAGGTACCGGGTTTATTTATGAGAGTGTAATCGAATCGGGATAGATATTGTGCCCATCTTGCTTGTCGTCGATTTAGATCTTGGCTCGTCATGAAATACTGGAGATTTTTATGGTCGGTCCAGATCTCGAAATTGTGCCTAGCACCTTCTAGGTAATGTCTCCATTGTTCGAGCGCTAAGATGATCGCGAGCATTTCTTTGTCGGCGATGGGATAATTGCGCTGTTCGGGGGTCATGGAATGAGACATGAAGGCGACGGGATGCCATTTGTCACCCTTCAGGGAAGAGAGCACTGCTCCTGTGGCGAAATCGGATGCATCACATTCTACTCGATAGGGAGTGGTGTCATCCGGGTAAGCCAATACCGGCGCAGTTGTGAATCTATTTTTGAGCGTATCAAACGCTTTCTGTTGGGCCGTTTCCCACTTCCAGGGTTGATCTTTCTTTGTTAAGTCATGTAAGGGTCTCGCTTCTAAACTATAGTTGGTAATGAAGCGGCGATAGACGTTGGCTAGACCCAAGAAGCTTCTCACGGCTTTTACGTTAGTGGGGACCGGCCACTTAGCGATGCCATCGAGTTTTTCAGCATTCATTGAGATTCCATCGCAGGAGACATCCATTCCTAGCATGTCGACTTTTCGTACTCCAAAGAAGCACTTTTCGGGTTTAACGAACAAGTCGTTTTTGCGCAGCCTTTCTAAGACCTTTTTCACCATTTCCTGATGGTGTTTCATATCTCCATTCGTAAAGATCAAGAGATCGTCGATATAGATAATCACTACGTCATCCATGTCCGCAAAGATATCGTTCATCATGTTCTGGAACGTGGCTGGGGAATTACACATCCCGAAGTACATTACGGTAGGCTCGTAGGATCCAAGGTGACAAACGAAGGCTCCTTTCCATTCGTCTCCTTCTTTGATTCTCACGTTATTGTAGCCCCATCGGAGATCCATCTTGGTGAAGAGCTTGCTTCCTTTTAATTTATCGACTATCGACCCGATGAGTGGAAGAGGGTAGTTGTTTTTAACTGTTCCCTCGTTTAGGTATCTGTAATCCATGACCATTCGCTTCTTCCCGTCTTTTTTAGGGATAAAGAACACTGGTGACGTCTGCGGGGATTTCGAAGGTCGGATGTAACCTTTACTCAATTGGTCTTCTACGAAGGCTTTGACATCAGGGTTTTGGTGAGGGTCTGATAAGCAATTACCTAATATTATATTTTAAAAAATGTCTACTTTAGCTGCAATTATGATGTACCAGTAGATAATACTATCTAATGGTAGGAAGTGTTTATGGATAGAGAGCAGATCGAGATGAATGCTGTTAAAGATAATCTTGTTGCTGACTTTGTGCATGGATCATTCATGTCAAATATTTAGTCTTGGTCATCTAGGCAAGGTGTATAGACAAGGATCAAATCAAGCTGCATGCTGTTAAAGATAATCTTGTTGCTGACTTTGTGCATGGATCATTCATGTCAAATATTTAGTCTTGGTCATCTAGGCAAGGTGTATAGACAAGGATCAAATCAAGCTGCATGCTGTTAAAGATAAGCCTTGATCATCTAGGCAAGGTGCATGAATAGAGAGCAAGTCTAGCTGGATGCAAATAAAGATAATCATTTTACTGACTTTGTGTATTGACCATTCATATCAAATATTCAGCCTTGATCATCTAGGCAAGATGTATGGACACTGAACAAGTCTAGCTGGATACAAATAAATATATTCATATTCCTGACTTTGGGCATTGACCATTCATATCAAATATTCAGCCTTGATCATCTAGGCAAGGTGCATGAATAGAGAACAAGTCTAGCTGGATGCAAATAAAGATAATCATATTACTGACTTTGGGTGTTGATCACTCATGTCAAATGATTACCAGAGCAAACCCAGTGTGGTTAGTATGATCATTCATGATAAATATTCCTTGGCTGCCACATCTGAGTCAATATATTTTCATAACATCATATCCCAAAGACAGGAGATTCACACCCCAAGACAGGATGCATGATGTACCTGCTCATCATGCATCTCCCTCAGTTACATTTCCCACCAGTGGCAGCTGTTCAGTTCTCCCAACTTGGTCAAATATTGGCACTGTGGGTCTTTGCTGGCCCTATTCCAGGCCCTACACCATTCCCATAATGTCTCTGTATTATGTCACCCTACACTTTATGTTAGAAGTAATAATTCTTGTCACTATGGCCTTGTTGTCCCTTTTCATCCTTACAGATAGTACTTGTGTACATATTGTGAATACTGTGTAGATTGACCAGTTAGTTCCATCCGCCAATGTACGTCATTGATATCATGTAGTTACAAAATTTCCTGATAAATCATATTGGTGGTTCACCACTCAAACTTGGCCTCCCATATATCGAGTCTGCATGAAAATGAAGCAATATGGCAAAAACCAGAACTTCAGAGATAATGAAAAACAAATGTTCCATTCAACGGCTCTACGAAAATATGTATCGGACGCGGGTAATCTACCGGTATGATAGCTTCACACAGCCTCGGATTCCTCATTGTTCCTGATCTCCAGACGCTTCTGACGAATCCTGGCCAAGGCGCTGTTCTTCGAGGGCAGGCGCTCAAGATCAGCATACAACGGAAACACTTGGCTATTGGAATCATCAACGCCTGTTGTCGCGAAAAAGGGAGAGTGCATACCGATTCCACCATACCATAAGTTGATCAACCTCGTCTTTCTCGTCTGAATCGTTAAGTAGCTCGAGAATGCTATTATAAAATCGCTCGGAGTCGGTCGTCAGATCCGTTCGGGAAAAGACTTGAGCGGAACTTAGTGCAAACCGTACCTAGGAACAATGTACTGCTTAGTAGACACTTGTGAATTTATGAGCTAAACAAACCTGGGTTGCAATGTATGCAATTGACGCCTTCGTCACAGATCGCATACCATGTATGCGGGCATTGCCAGATCGTGTGGCCTTCGGTTGCTGCTCGACTGAACTTGGCGAGGTAAATATATGCCTGAATGCCTATGGAACAACCGATTAGCTCTCCTTTACGCCGTTTGAGCAACTGCTGGGCTCACCGATACAAGCAGGCCGCTTCGCAGCAAACCATTCCATGGATCTTCGGGATCGTACGCATAGTTCGCATACAGTAATACTGGCCACTGGTCGCCGGAAACCTGTATGTGACCATTGACGAGTTTCGCCCTCGTCCTGAAGTTTTTATGTTGCGTCAATTGAGTTGCAGAGTTATGTCGTACACGTACTCCGAGTTTGCCCAATCAAGGCCGGCTGGACACAAAAGTGCACCAGTGCGTTCATGGTTGAAGCCACGACCGCATTTGATATTCCGAGGGATGTGAGGGTTGAGGGACTGGCCTTTGGGAGTAATCCAATCGACGACGGCACTTTTCATGCCCTTGGTATCATCTGCCCTCGCACCGTTTACACCTTTCTGAACCTGTTCAAAAAGGTTGGTGAGTAAACGGAGACGAGATATATATATTATAAGTTGTAGTCACGAAGTCTGCAATAACAATAACTTCTTCCTCGGATGTCTCTATAAGACGGGCTTCTAGCCCAGGCACCATCCGCAGCAACTCGCGGAATACTGAATATTCCTTTCGTTCGCTGTGCGATCGTTGAGATACGAAATCATAGACCCCTAGCGCCTACCTACATCGCGGTCAAGGACTCGAGGTCAGTAGCGTCGCTACCCATGATTATGAGCCCATTCACGAGAAGAGTCTGCAGATTGCAAAAAGCATGAACAGCGCGACCGAAGTGTCGTCCATGATGGACCAAGGGGTCCTGAGTGGTTCTAAAAGGAAAAATCAGTATCTTTTTGCATCATCCAAGACATTGACAAAGAATTACGAACGGCTTTTTTCTTGGGCCTAGCTGCAATGCGCTGGAAGCCGGGCGCTTCTGACCTGTGCCGGTGGAGGTCTCTGAAACGGAAGAATCGTCACCAAGACTGGCCATTTGATGACGAAAGCAATGAACGCTTGGAGGGTATGGACACACCTGCGTTCAGTCGACAGATCTGAGGCTTTATATATTGCAGGAGTGGTAGCCAAGCGCCCAAAATATCGGACGTTTCAAAGTCACTCCAGCCGACCGGTCGTGGGAGAAGCCCTGCGGTAGCCAAGAGTTCCAGGCAAGGAAAAGTTATCAGACAGATTAATAACCGATCGGATCCGCGACTTACTATTATTAGTGCTGGGGAGTCAATGCATTAACATGGGATCCATCCCATCAGCCGGTCGGCTAACAAAGTCAATTGGAAATCCATTGGCACACTGCTATAGCATAGATCGTCGATTCGAGTCAATACTATCAACTCCGAGAGCCAGGCAACGAAGGTTACTTGTCGGAGATCCAAGAGAAGTCGTAACCGATTGGATCCACGACTTGGAGACAACAGCCGACCGGGAAGCAAGATATCTTGCGGTTTGATGGAGCACTGTGAGTTAATCAGGTATATAACAGTGAGAACAATTCGGACGCCACCTTGTCGATCTTCCTGAGTTGCGACGTAAGTCCACTGCGCCTGGTCCAGATATCTGCTCAGATTCTCACTTTTTCAGTATTAATAATGGTGTTGGTGGTGATCAAAGTCAAAGGTGGGAACGCCGAAACAAGCACAGGTAACAACAGTTAGTCGACCCACTGAATTATACCATGTGCGTCTAACTCACTTGTTACCCCGTGAACCAGGTAGAAAGCGGATCCCATTCGATGTCATATCTGAGGACTCCGAGTCCACGCGCTATGACCAGGTGGGCGAAAGCAAGGGGAGGAAAGAGAAGAAGCCTGAGATAAACGAGGTTCTGGGCGAGCTCTTGCGTGAGATAACAGTTCTTAAAGAAGAAGTGTCGAGAATCTGCGGAGACACAGCCTCGATAGTTACCACTATTTGCGGAGACACAGTCTCTGAAGTACCTATTGGAGTTGGACGCAACCGTGGACGGTGTAGCCTATGTGCTGTCCCAGGGTCCGCGAGACATACCTCCATGAAATAGATCCTAACTAGGGCTTGCAATTTCCTGGCATATAATATGAATAGAAGCGCGTATAGAATACATTTCCAGAACTCTTCTTCGACTGAAAAACCGGGTGAGCATGGAGATTCTTAAAGCTGGTACGAGAATGAAAGACTACGGGAGGATGGCAGCCCACAATAGATAGCAACGTACAACGTGGGCTGCTACATCATACAGGGCAGGGTCCCTGTATTTGAGGAACTAGTTACCTGCAGTTATTGCAAAGCTGAAAATCATTGAATGCGGCTGCTATGGGCAAAAGGTAAAGACTGACGTTAAGTCATGTTCCCCACAAGTGGGCTCGGACGCTCCGAGTCATTGCTCCACGCGGACGGCGGAGATGGCCGCAAGGTATGTTTCAGCAGTTGGATCGCCAGTGTCGTCAATATGATAGAATTCTGAGTGCACTTTCTTGAGCGTGTCTCTGGGG
Organism: Leccinum sublutescens; assembly: GCA_038091555.1. Classification (NCBI taxonomy): domain Eukaryota; kingdom Fungi; phylum Basidiomycota; class Agaricomycetes; order Boletales; family Boletaceae; genus Leccinum; species Leccinum sublutescens. Next base: position 40,861 of record JBBPOR010000053.1, on the reverse strand, counting down.
ACGCTGAGACCGATCTCCTCTTCGATCTCCTCGATTGCTTGCTGAGCAGCAAGCATCATCTTCGCTGCACTTAGCTTCTTCCGCAAGGCTTCGTGCCACAACCTGGCCTTTCTTTGTTTGTTGGACATAGGAGGAGATGAGGAATGTATCTGTGGGCCGTCAGAATTCAGCCGAAGAATCAATTACAAGACTACATACATTCCCCGGATGGTAAGAACGACCACATCTGAGAACTGAGCGCGAGGAGCTCAACAAACGAACGACTTCTCTCCTGAGAGATTCGCTTGAAGGATGGCCACGTATTGCGTTGGGTATATGGCACACTTTAGGTACAAATTGCGGCTGATCACCGGGGATCAGAACGATAAAGATAGACTGGTTTGCAGGCGACATGAGACTCGGACTTTCCTTGCGGAAGAGAAAAGGAAAATCACATCAAAAGCTGCATTCTTTATATTACAAATGCAATCGGAGCAGCGGAGTTTACAACATAATGACAAGTTCCGTGTTCAAGATAGGCTCAAAGATTGGTCGGGTCCGGGGGAGGGTCAGCATACATAAAGCTTCCCAGACTACCAAGATGAGGGATATCTAGGGGGCAAGAAATAAATCGCATGTACGATTGAAATCTCGTGAGGGCCTCTTCCATCTGGGGGCCGAGGGCTTTTAGTGCGATGACATTACCAAGAAACTCCGAAACGGTCCTTCTATCGTTGGCCACCAGAGTATTCAACGTGTCCGTCCACTCAAGCCACGGGGAAGGCTGCAAGTTGGCTGTCGCCCTCCACTTCGGTGGCCTCCATGTGGTGATTTGCCCTAGTTGGGTTTGCAGATAGAAGCGTGCAACGTGCACGAGCTGTAATCAGATCAACGACATGATGTATAATGATGACGAGACAATTACCCATGTGATTTGAAGAGCTACTGTGTAGGACGAAACCTCCGACGCTTGGCAAACTGTGGCCATTTTGGTATCCGGATGGTGCATATCGCCCAAGATGCCGCAAAACCCTGGACAGGCAACATCGTATAGCGACAGTTTCAGCATGTACGCAAAATCGACATTTCCAAACCAAATGCATTTTCCGTCCACAAAACGATGGAGGAGCTCGCAGCCATACTTAGAGCAGAAGGTCATTTGAGCAAGAAGTTTTTTCTTCGCGTCGACCGTCATGTCAGATCGGACGATGCCCGGATGCTTTGAGTCCGCAAGAACGAAGTGTCGCGCTTTCTCGCAATTGCTCTCTCGGGCTGTGCGTACAACCTCGTTCAACTGCAAAATAGATTTAGCCTCTCGCCGTTTAAAAATAAATGCGGCGTGCCACTCGCATGTAGTCGGACGAGCATGCAAAATGCCGATGACCCCCAAGAAACGTCGATATCTTCCTGGAAAATATTGAGCCGATCCAAAGTGACTACTACAACGCATATCAGTTTGTCTGCAGCTAAAGAGCGTAGATGTGACTTACCCGATTCAAGAATAAACTGACTCCGTCCGATGCGCTCCATAGCGGTTTCCCGAATGCCGTTGAAAACACCTTCGGGAACCGATGTTCCCATAGTTTGACGCTTGACGTGCTGAACGATGAGATGGGACATCTCTGCAAGCACTCGACCCCAAGCAAGCGACCCTAGGCCGCGCCCCAACGCCGATGCGACGCGACACGGATGGTTGATAAGATCGCCGTTGAGGGTTGGGAGGGCCGCAGCCGGGATGGGTGGAACAATGACGGTATCGGCGGATAGCGTATTTAGAAGAAATTTTATGATCTCGTCGAAGTCGTCAGGATTTGGGACTTGGATGGCACCAGGGTTGGCATCAGGGTTGGCGTCAGGATTGGCATCAGGATTGGCGTTAGGATTGGCGTCAGGGTTGGCACTAGGAAGGGGAATTGGATGGGGAATTGGGGTGGGAAGGGGAGTGGGAGTGGGAGTGGGAGTGGGAGTGGGAGTGGGAGTGGGAGTGGGAGTGGGAACGGGAGTGGGAATGGGAACGGGAACGGGAACGGACGGCTGGGAGGAGCGGGAGGTGTGATTGACATTAACGCGATCGTAAAGTTCCAGAATCCAAAATTCGGGGCCGTCAACAGTAGCGGCTGACTCGGCCTCGGATGGGCCGTTTTGGGGTGCTGAAACGGATGGTTCGACAGGCCAACCTGCCACCTCGAGCTCATCCTTGACATGCATGGCGAACGCCATTGGCAGTCTGTTGGCAGTCTGTTTGGCAGCGAGTAAATAAGCACGTTCTCTCTTGCCGGTCGGTTAGTTCGAAGATACGGAGAAATCCGGAATGCGTCTTACCGCATTTGGACGCTAAAGTCCTCCACGTGACTCGGTACGACTCGGACAAGGTCGCCGCCTGTCACCGCTCTGCAGAATGACGGCAGTGAAGAATCACGGTCAATAGTGACCAAAATTCGCCCCTAAGGTCGTTCTTGCCCGAGGGGAAGATGCAGACGATATCGTATTCCGTTATGCCCTTTGGCGAGTCTTTATTCAAATGGTAATTGATCGACAGACGACATGCAACTGCTAGATAATTGCATGTTCCCGATTGAGATCGCTTGAGGACATTAGAAGTCTATGATGCGTTCTGCAAGAGCTCGTGCTCTTTCATCTCTAGATGTCACGTTGACGCGATGCTTGTCAAGCTCTTTGACGGAAAGGGAAAGCAAAAGGATCGACCTCTTGACCTGGCGGACGACTAGGATGAGCTTATCCATACACTGCGAAGGATCGAGGCCAATGCCTTCTGGCAGCGATTTGTTCGGAGCAACTGCGGCAAGCGTCGATATAATGATAATGAGGGTGTGGTACAGTGTGGTCGCACAGAAGTGGGCTTTCAGTTGAGCGTCGGTAACGTTGGACGTTTTACGGATGCAGCATCCCAGCTGTAAAGTAGGTTTGAATGTATGCGCGAAAGGAACATAACGAGAGCGGAAAACGTACTCATCGTGGTAATACACTCGACACCAAGTTCTTCTATACGATGACAGTCGTCGAGCATCTGGAGTGTCCCGAAATGTCAGGTTCAGCATTCTAATATAAGTAACAGATAGAACTACCTCGGCTTTCGCAAGCAGCTGCAACGCGGTTGCATAGTCATCTGTGCTCTCCGCGTTATCTTTCAGGATTAGTGGTATGTCCACAGCACCTTGCCGTGCAAGGTATCCCTCACGTGATTTTTGAACACTTCCGACTCGGAGTCCGTGATTCGGGGTGAAGTGAAATGACGAGTCGCACTGGCAACTGGGTCCAGATACGCACTGTTAGTATCAGACCCTTGCGATCTCCCTCGAGTTTCTTCGCTTTCGAAGACAGAATGGCGTCCACCTGCGCGTCCAAGCTGTTTCTCTGTTTTCCACGCATCGAGTTCACCACCGTGACCACGTTCTGAAAATCCGCGAGCAACTTTGATTGCACGACGATGACTTGAGAATCCAGGCCATCATGCAATGCTGTCACGAAGGCAAAAGTCGTCGAATTCAGGATAGCTGCGAACCTCGAGAGCATGATGACAGCGTACCATCAAGCATCCTCTCGTACAACGTTCCGCCTTCTTGCAAATTGGCAAGCTGGGAAAGTTTTACGAGGGAAAGTGTGAACTAACATCATCCGAAAACAGAACCGTTAGCGTGATTTCGAAGAGAGACAAGTAGGAATACGGACTCGGAAAGGCCAGGACGACACCCGGCACTTACACTTACATGACGTTTCACTCCAAGGTCGCTTGCACCTCCTGCCTCTCCCAACAGTCTCCTGCTCGCATCTCCGAACCTGTCCTTTCCCATGTCGTTGATCCAAGCAACGCCGTTGTATTCTGACTTGACTGTGCACTCTTCGCCTTCCCTCCCTTTGCCTTTTGGATCCCCTGCGAACAGCTTGTCCATGAGGACCCCATACGCTTTCCCTGGCAAAAGAACGAACAGGAGCCTCGCTTTGCTCGATGCACCAACGACGGTTTCGCCGCCGAACGCATCACCGTATCTAGTAAGGTAGTCTTGAATGAGGGGTGCCTGAGGATTCGAGGTAGGGAGTTATGGTGCCGCGCGGAGAAAAAAGCAACACAAAGAAAGGAAAGTCTATAGGTGGTTGCGAGGCTGCTGAAGGTGCGGTGCGAGGTCCGGCCTGAATGAGGGATCTCATGAAGAGATGTTCAACCAATCATTGTGTAAGGCAACGTATGCAGCGTCTCGAAGACTTCGGGTCTAAGCCGCGCAAATTTATCTTCTATCCCCTTCCTCAGGCTCCCTTTGCGAATTTGGATCGTCGGCTTCTATCGAGCTAGGAGGCCACAGGTGCATCACTCGGGACGGGCGTGGATACGACAAGGTCGATGGGGAGATCGAAGAAGAGCGCAAGAGGGCGCAGATTGAGGGCGAGAGGCAATGAAACACGTCAATTAATGAGGAAAGAACGAGTGTGAGGGCACACGAGCGATCGACAACGGCTGTCAAAGACGGTCAGGACATCGCATCGGTCGACGACGACGTACCTGGTTTATCCCCCGAACATCTCCCATCACCACACCAATCATCTGGACGACCCCGAGCCAGAACGAGGAGCACGACGATGACGCGGTTGAGTGCGTAGGCTGAGCGCATGACACGAACGGTCACAGCAACGATCCCAACGGGGATGCGAGCGCGTCGGGACCATCCAGGGACGATGGGGATCCCAGGGACGAAAAAATAAATAAATAGGGAACGCGTTATAACGCTCAAAGTCAACAGAGGAGAACTCACCTCAGAGGGCTCCAGACGAGCTAGGTGAGCCGGGAAGCGAAACGGCGCAGGGGCGACATCTACACCATCACAGATTGCCTTTGAGACGATCAGGGCGAGGTCGACGGAATGGACGCACCAGAGCCTGATACTGGGCAGGAAGTCCACAGGTCAAGCGAGTCGGGAGGTGATGAAGGTGTTCGGAGGCGCGAGAACGACGGCATACTTGTCGTATACCATGGGAGATGAGAGTCTCGGAACGGACGGCGCAGCGAGCGACAACTTGAAACGCAACGAGTCGAGACGAGTCGATCCGAAGGTGCTAGCTGACATCGAGACAGGTCAGCGCGGACACCACAACACCACAAGCGCACAACGGACCACATACCTAGGCGGCCCGTCCTAGCCACCTGCACAATATATCAGACTCGGACAATATATCGAGCACGTCAACTCACCATGTCTTTGTCGAAGACGACTTGCCGCGAATGCTACCATGACTATTGACCTAAAATGATTACATAGGCCCGAACTCGAATACGAAATGTTAAACGTAGGAGAGTGGCAGATCACGTGCACTGCCAGCGTTGCACAGTTTACAAATCATTGGCATGCCTGTACGTACTTTGCGGAGCGAACTTGAACATGATCTGAGTCGAATCGGATCAAATAAGACCGTGACAATGCAATGCAGTCCTACGATTTCTTTGAACTTCGCTGCGGAGCCGGGAGGGATGCAACGAGCTGAGAAAAGGTGACAATGAATGGCGAACACTTGAAGTATGGCGTGTGAAAAGTTTTTAAATCTTCTCCTTAGACTGGAGTCTCTATGCATTGTGTGATACTGAATGGTACTTAGAATCTAAGATGGTGTGTACACAGTTGATCGTCGGCATTTCCGAGTTTCTTAATCCAGAAAATGGCTCCATCGAACCTATAAAAAAATAAGACGGATTCGGCGAAAGGTGTCGACCAAGTGCGGGACGGTTTAATATTGGCGAGTACCTACGGAACTTCAAGTTGGCACAACCAAGACCGTAGTATCAGGGAACAGAAACGAAAGTGGATATGTATGTACGTACGTACGTATCTAATTGACCTAAGGTCCCAGAAAGTAATCCGCACTTACTACGCGTGGGTTTGGGGGGTAGATAAAGCGATGTTCCATTCAAGATGAAAAAAAAAAGGAGAGAGAGAGAGAGAAAGAGAGAAAGAGAGAAAGAGAACAGACGATGAGATCCAACGCCTATACCTGCGACGACGTCATACTCCTCAACAACGGAAACCCTCTCCCCACACCCCCATTGACTCGGAGCACGCGGCGACGTTGGCGGCGAGCCAACTTCGACGACCCACCAGGTGAATTCGTCGTCATCTTCAGTCACGGTGGAACGTTTGACCGCGTCCGCGTCGACACATACACCCGCGGCGAAAGCGGTCCCCCTTTATTGAACTGTGCCTGTGTCCGGTCCTCCGTCGCGGGCGACGAGGGTGGGAGGACGTAGTACGGCAGCAATTGCACACCCACGCCGACTTTTAGCCCGTAGTCATCGAAGATGCCGCGTGGCGGTGGGTGTTCGACCATCGCTTCCAGGAGCTGTGGGATCACGAGTGGTGATTTTGGGGTATTGAATGGGTAAAGGCACGTTGGAGACATACCTCGCGTCGAAGGTCCTCACCCACATACTACTGCCCCCCTCCATTTCCTCCGGACAGAGCAACACCGTGGACCTAAGGTCCCGATTAGAAAGATCAACATCGCATGACCGGAAAAAGCGCACCTATCCGTGGGCGACGTCACCACCTGTCTCATCCACCCCTTCCTCTACGCCCAGGTATCTATGTTTGTCTTCATCCTCGTCCTCAGATTCAGAAATCATGAACGCACTGGCAGGACTCAGCACCTTCTCGGGCACCTCCGAGTCGGGCTCACGCTCCGCACACCCCTTGCCCTTGTCCACGCGCGGTGTCAGCGGCAGGTCCTCGTTGTCGTGTACCATCGTCTCCTCGTTCACACACACACACCCTGCAAACCACCAACCCAAGACCTCACACGGCCGACTGACGAGCCGCGCACGACGCAAGCATGTCGACCCCAGTGTTCAGGTTATCGCACAACCCGAGCAACCGCTCTAACTTGCTCTCGTCCGCAGATGTCGCGCTCGATTGGATCTGAGGTGAGAGCCTCGACAGTCTCGCGCGCCTTGTCAACGAGTCCCATTTCCAGTTCGTGTTCCGTTCCCTATCCGATCCTATACCTGCGCCAGCAGTGACGCTCGAACTCGCCGGTCGAGCACCACCTTCATCGATCTCAACCTGGATCTGCGCCAACAGCGCCTCCGCACGCGACAGCAAGTCCGTCTACAGCACAAAGTTAGTACGTTCATCACTCCAACTCCAATGTAACGCAAACATACCTTGTCGTGAAGTTCAACCCCCATCCGAATCTATTTCGCCAACTCGCTCTCCTCGATTAACCCCCACACGCCCTTGCTCGACCCCTTCCTGCTCATCGCAGGTGCTCCCCCTTGGTATGTCCGTTCATGTGTCCTTGTCCTTGACCGTGTCCCTCACCAGCCCCACCCGCACTCGCACTCGCACCCTGTGCTGCTCTCTCCGCGTCCTCCGTGTTCTTCACACACGTATTCAAAATCTCCCGGGGCGCGACGGATCCTCGCAAACTCTTCATTGTCGGGAAGTATGTTCAGATCGAGGCACCGCATCAGTTGATTCGCTTTCAGACCTTGCTGACCGCCATCACTCCCGCCAGATCGATGTTGTTCGACGTGGGATCGAGGTGCAAGAGAGACGCCGACTCGAGAGGAACACTGCGAGGGTGAGGGCGGCTTGAGAGGTGAACTGGGTGGAGGACAGGAAAAGCTGTTTGAGGGTCGTGTTGAACGTAAATGCTAGCATTGCACAACGATTGGATCTTGAAAAGGTGATGACAGAGGAGAGCGAGAATCAAACTCAGGATAAGACCGTCCTGTGACATCACACTGAGCAAACGTATTATCACCAGATAAAGACAACGTGCCTTGAACTCAATACAAGCCAGCCCCTTCTCGTGCCCCTCAAAGATCCGTATGCATTCACCTGTTTCGACGTCCCAGAGCATCATCTTCCCATCACCGCTTGCGCTCACGGCTCGGCCGTTCTCCAGCCCAACGGCATTTACGGGACCTTCGTGACCACGCAAGATGGTGTGGAGAGCCAATGTCTTCCAATCGTAAATATGCATCAATGCGTCCTTGGAACTTGAGTCGAATATGAAGAGCGACAATCCGACAATCACGGAAACGACTTACCACGAGACAATCCACTTGTCGTCCATCCTCAAGTCTAATACACCATCCGAATGTCCTCGAATAATTCTGCGTTTCACCGCGGAAATCTCCCTAGGGGCGCCGAAGCTCCCAGCTGCTGCGGCTACGCGAGAGTCCCGCGACTTTCCTAGTCTATTACCTCCGGTGGAGGTGAGGCTATTTCTCTCCCCAGACCCCACAGGCGTAGAAACGAGATCCCAGACACACACCGTGCAATCGCTGCTTCCGCTGACCATAAAACCGCGGCAAACCCCATCGCTTCCCAGATCCCAATCGCGTTTAAATTTCCGGTACAGAACACTGCCATCGTGTGCCTTAAAGATAGCAACGCACTTGCCAGTCTTGATACACCACACTTTGATCGTTCGGTCCCGTGAACCGGAAATGATGCGTGACGAATCAAAGTCTAGGCAGTAAACGCTGTCGAGAATATTCAAGCCATGGCGAAAGCGAGCATTAAAATACTTGCCTATCTTCATGACCATTGATTCCAAGCTCTCGGGGTTCGCGCTCAGGATCTCGCCTCCGTTGCTCGAGAATCGACCGGCTACGGTAGAGATTATGCCAATCAAACATGAGAGGTGCTTGTCTTTATATCAGTTGTGGTTCCGACGGTGTCGCCTCTTGCTTCTCAGCTGCGTGACTCTCTGCATCTTCTTCCTCTGGGGAAGCATCTGGATGCTGGCCTTCCTCTCCTTCTTGGGTAATCTCACAAGGGGGCATAAACACCCCTTGACCAGCACCCTCACGCCCAAGCCTTGTAGTCTCCTTGAGTTTCATATTAGCCCGGTCAAAGTCGACAGCCCACCCCCTCGGTTCATCCCACTGTTCTCCGTCGTGCTCTGTTTGTTGGTGGGCATTAGGAGGCCAATGCCTTCGTTCCTGATGCCCCGACATCGGCATGCAAAGTTCGCACCGAAGTTTCGGGTGTGATGACCGAGGTCTGTGCATTGACCTGGGGCATGATTAGGTACACGAGGAACGCCTTCTCGTGCTTGCCATAGACTCCACCAGACGCCGCTGTCGAGTGCGAGGCAACGCCATGTTGCACAAGTCGAGGAAATTGCGAGGACGCTGCGTAGTGGTAGGTAGGAAAGAACCTGGAGAAAAAGTTCTGCGGGGAGGCGGGTAAGGGGAGATGGAGGGTTTCGAACTGTTATCAGAAAGTGGTATCAGCATTGATAGCCTCAAGGTCAATAGTATGATGCTGACCTCCCTCACCCAAGCTTTCCGGTTCCCCATGCCCATAATCGTAGACGTCCGGATATCCATAACCACAGATACAGGCGCCGTCTCCCCAACCAGTGCACGTACAACCAACCAACTCACCCTCTTCGCCATTGAGGGGATCCAAGGCACCGTAGTCTACGTCGGTATCCATTTCAAAAGTACCTCGCCTCACGCGCTTAATGCGACGCCTTTCCTTTAGCCTCCGTCCGACACCCATCATGGGAGATGTTTTACTGCGGACAGCCGAAAAGCCGGGCATCGGACTCGATTTCGTGCGGTTGCGGAAATTGGCGTGAGCTGTGCACCCTGGGGCGAGGATGATGAAGAGTGTGGAGAGCCCTTGCCAGGGGATGCGATGGACTTCCAGAAACGAGATATCCCAGGTCTGATGCGTCTCGGCTTGCCCATGGCGGGCCCTAAGCCCATACCAGCACTCATACTCTGTGTTCGGCCGCATGCAGAGAAATGGCAGGGTCGCAGTGCCACGAAGGCGAGAAGAACGGAGCGTCTCCGCATCAGCTTCCCACTGGGACGAGTATTGATAGAAAGTTGGGCTGCTGGGAGGAGATATTATAGAGAAGTCTGCTATGGGAGTAGGTGATGGTGGACGCGCGTCCGATGGTTCGCAGGATAACTGTGGACGGGTTTCTGACCGAGAACGAGAAAGGGTGGCAGGGAGGACATTAGATAAAAAAAACGCGTTGGTGTCGAGGGGAGGGAGACGGGATGGACCAGCCCTTGGTACGTCCTCGGTGAATTCTGGTTCTGGAGTAGAATGAGCGGTATAGTACGGCGTAGGGACGGTGGAGCGGAGATAATATCTCTGTTCAGTAGTGGCGTCGTCTGCTTGTGCAGATCCCAGAGCGAGTATTGGCTGTAAGAGAACGGTGAGATCTGAGTCTGCACTGGACGATCCGCTGCTGTTGCGGTGGGTGTGGTTCGCTGCAAGATCGGTACCGAGAGTAAAGGAGAACTGTGTATTAATTCTAGGGGGTATCTGGGCCACGGGGGAAAACACATCGTCGTTTGCAGGACTTGAAGGCGGAGGAGGCTGCGGTGGTATAGGACATGGCAGAAGAAGCAGAAGAGGGCACGTCGAGTGCCCAGAAAGTGTCAATATCCAAATTGAGGGTGAGTCGATTAGCCTTTGGCCTAGTAGGGGGGTCAAGGGGGTCGAGGGTGAGTAGGCCGATGTCCAAAGGGGGACCGCGATTAGTAGTAGTGGGTCGGGGTCCGTTGAATGGCGATTCTGGGCGAAAAGCTCGGTGAGGGTCGAGGGTCCGAGAGAGTTGGTGCGCGAGGAAAGGGAACGGAGGAGGAGAATGAGGAGGAGGAGGCAAAGTTACGATCGTGCCAGGCCATGGCGAATCTGGGTGAGGAACTTGAAGGGGTGCAGTGCGTGGCAGACATGCTGCACGTCGAGCACGATGAATTGACGACGAGTCGACGACGAAAGTGAACGACCCACACCTCGCACGTGACCAATATCAGCCAGCTTCACTCGAGAAGAACGACGACGACTAACTACTAACATGATTCGTCTACTATATACATGTCTACAACACGAGGCTCCTCTCTCTATGAAGACCGTATTACTCCTGTGGGCGGAAAAACTACCGTCGCAAGGTTCGTCGGTGAATGAAACCAAGGGTCATGCACGGCGCAGATGAGAAAACCTGTGTCCCCACATCACCGCCGGGGGTCAACCACCCGGGGAAACGTACGCCTTCGAGTGCCAGCTCCGAACAGGGGTTTCGACTGGGATCGAGCGTCTCCAAGTACAAGTTATATATCTAGCAGTCGACAGATTTGAGCGGAAAGAAAAAATGATAGAAAAAAAAAAAATGAGACACACTGGCACGAGAACTTCCGCGATCGCCATGAGACACTGGACGTCCAGTTTGTTCTCACTTAGAATGAGCACTTTTAGCGTTCAATTCCGTTTTATCACTTGGCGAGGTATGACACTCCAGGCTGGAAATAACTCACATCAGCGGGCGCGCTACACACATGCACGCGGCGGTACGACGTACCCGAAGATAATTCCCTCGCAGATCGAGCGTCCGAAGCGCTCCTAATCGCGGCAACGTATCCAACGCGCGAACCTTGTCCAATAATGAAGTTGGGAGGTGTGTCGAGACAGGGACGAGGCACGCATGAACAACTGACCAATACCCTTGTCCATCTTCGTCCCAGCGCTCAAAATCGAGACACTGAACGCCGACACCGACCGCGTCTCCAAACGGTGTGCCGTCGACGATATGAGGGATTATCGAGTGGGCAAGGATGTGCTGAACTGGAGCATCCGCGACGTGGTGTTGGACTAGCAGCGAAGAGGTAGGGGAGTGTGGAAACTGGAGCGAGACAGAGAAATTGAGTGTCAGAACTGGATGCGAGGAAGAATACAAAGACGGATTTCCAAAAAGGCATATCTAGTACATCGAGATTAGTTCCATGACAAAGAAGGCATGGTGTAACACACCTCGTAGGGAGCGCATATAAACACCTCATACGTCGTCCCCTGCCCATTCCTTGCGGGCGACACGGGAAACCTGACCAGCTGTACTGGTGCTCTTTCTAATTTATAGATATTCCCGTGGTGCCACTCCGGGACGTGAGTCTTTCCCTGTGCAGAGTCAGGTGGGGGAAGAACTGTGAAAAAAGCGCCCTGGAGGAGCTCTGTGCGAAGTAGTGGTTCCGAGTTGTCATCGGACGGGGGGTATACAGAAAGGCGGCCACGCAAGAGGTTGAGGTGTTGAAGGCCTGCCCGACCTTCTGTTGCACATATCTGATCCCAGGGAATGGCTGGATGTGCTACGCGTATGATGCCATTAGGATCTGATGTTGTCTTGGACCAGTCAGCGTAGGCGGTGTGGGTGAGTGAGGTGGTAGCTGGCTGTCGATGAGGATCGAGCGAGATAAAGTGCTGCTCGCGTGCATGAATGGGGAACGGACCGAGCACCTAGTACAAACAGTCAAGCAAGCATTCACTGACGAGAATCTTGTCACCGTACATCCCAGTCCCGATCGAGTTCGATGCGCCAGTCCCGACTCATCGATGTGGTACAATTGAACGAGGTAGTACTAACGTAAACACGACTTTTCCATTTACTCATTTCTTTCCGGACCTGGGATAAGTTGACATCTACTGCAACTAGCCACCAAACAAAAGATTCGACATACTTCTTGATTCCACCGCCAGGTGCGCCACCTGATAAGCAAGTGTTCAGAGATGCGCGATGACATCGATGAGACGAATCCATACCTTTGGCAGCTGATCGACCCAGCGGGATGGCGATGGGGCGACTGGTTAGCCAATATTCCCCTCCCAGAGAGAGACACAAGCGTACCCTTATCCCTTGCTTCCTTGAGAGCAGCCTCCTCGGCTTTCTTCCTATCCTTGAAAGCCTTGTCATCTTCGTCCTCCTCTTTCTTCTCTTTCTTTGCAGTCTACAGTCCCGATGATGTGTACAACTTGATCTGCGGATGCGATCGACAGTTATAACGGACCTTCAGAGGCTTCAGTTTTCCACCCTGTCGTGACATTACAGTTCGTTGCTGCTGCTAGACGGTAGTTGAACACGAAATAGTCTACACAATAATTGATTGCAAATATTATCTAATTATGGTAAATTTAGGGGAAAAAACCTGTCGTTTCAAGCTGTGTTTTCTTTTTTTTTGGACGAGCGGAATAAATTGTGCAGCAACCGGCTAACCAGTCCTACACAATACGCTAAGGCAACAGTCGAGACTGTTGGTCCGTCAAGCTATATTTAATATTGTAGTACTTTGTTTTGTGGTACTCGACACCGCAACACCTATGATCGAAGCCTAAACCAGGCCACTGGCCAGTGCTCGTTGATGTCGGTAAAATTTTGCTACGGGTAACGGGGGTCCGGTTGCTGACTCTGGAGTCAGGGGTACTCGTAACGCCACAAAACCCGGTTGCCATCCATACACAACTGAGGTACAGTACTAAGTATCATCATCAGTTTGACCTATGTGGCATCATTCGATCTGTTCAACCTATCCTTAATGCGGCCATGGATTCGGATGGTATCGTTACTGTTGGCCTCTCTTTATTAAGGTCCGTAGGTGGACGTTTCACCGCCAGTTTTTCCACTCCTCCACAATGCGATGCATCAAGATAACCATATTCGCAGTCACCGCCAGCCTGGTTACTCTGGCCATTGCAAAACCTGTACCAAACCGGAAGGCGGATGGAATGGCCATATCGCTCTCCAGACACGCCTCCTCGCTCAATACCAACGAAAGCATTGATCTCGACGCAGTCAGCTCTCATGGTATATCAGTCAGGGAGTACGTGTAATGAACCGTTACATCTGGTTTGCTCAGGCTTTGTTTTTAGGAAGATTCTTGGTGGCCTAGACAATTACGAGATAAACACGGGGACGATGCATCCTTTGGCTGTAAAACGGAGCGAGTCCGGACTGGGAACGCGTGGTGCTAGCGTCCCGCTGACAGCTTATCAAAATAACTTTTGGATGGCCGAGATTTCGATTGGCACTCCACCCCTGACCTTGAAGGGTAAATTCTCCTCGTATCATTCTGATATATATTTACGCTGATCTACGTCACACTGGCAGTCCACATCGACACTGGTGCAGCGTAGGTACTTTCTTTTAGTTCATACAGCTGTTTTTGCTCAAGGTCAACACAGCGATATGTGGGTGCTGGAGACTGGCGGTGGTGTGATTTCTGCGGAACACAACCTCTGGGATCCCAGTTCATCCGCATCTGCCAAGGCACAGAGGATGTCATTTTGGCTCACATATACAGATGGATCCAGCGCCGAAGGTAATATGTATACCGACAATGTAACCATCGCTGGATTCACTGTATGTCTTGTATCGCTTATGAGCATGATCATTGAATTCTGACGCCAAGCCAGGCAGACCCTCAGACCTTTGGTTCTGCAACATCGTACACTTCCGAGTTACAGAACAATGAATACCATGCAGGCGGTTTATTGGGATTGGCCTTCCCTTCCATCTCGACATTTCGTGATGATCCACTGTTCGCATCGCTTATCAGACAAAACAAGCTAATCAATCCAACATTTTCACTCAAACTCTCTTCGACTGGGGCCGAGATGTACGTCGGTGGAACAAAAAGTATGCTGTATAAAGGTGACATCATGTATATACGCGTAACAGAACCTGTGAGTCAAAATGGTAGATGGGAGTGGATGTTGCTGACATCGACATTTATTTAGGGATTCTGGCAGGTTTCCATGGACGACGTTCGTGTTAATGGTAATACGATCCTCAAAAATATACCTGCTATTCTCGACAGTGGTGCAAACTGGATCCTCGGAGATTGGACCCGGGTTTCACAATTGTACAAACCCCATGGCGGTACCCTCAGGAAACACAAAGGCTTTGGTTACTATTCCTGTGAGTTCCGGCGATTTCGTTCCGAGTTGGTACTTTTTTGTTTATCGACAGCCTGCAGTTCCGTGCGACTCTTTGCCATCACTGAGCCTTACCTTTGGCGGCAGGACATTTGTGATTCCTCCTGAAGTTCTCAATCTTGGACAAATGGAGGAAGGTTCTCCCAATTGTTTCAGCGCCGTCATCGGCCAGCGCTCGCGTACCAGTGAGATTTCTATAGCTTATCGCTTCCTCGATCCCCTTTTGCAGCGTTCTATGGATGTGTTCTGACTATACGGCCTAGCATATTGGAACATTGGGATGGTTTTCCTGCAGGGCGTATACACCGTGTTCGATTACGGTACTAAACAGGTCGGGTTTGCAGACCTCGCTTGAATGTTCCCGGTACAGTAATAGTATGTGTATGAATATAGTAAAAGGCTTTTATATAGTAAGGCACTCCGGTCCTGGACCCAGCAAGTTGCATGGTAAAAAGGTCCAGATCGAGACCCTCGAGGAGCTCGGCGCCGTCCTCGAGGCAGCGACGAAATACGACATGGTGAACCTCTTCGCACTCGGAGAGCTCACCGTCAATCCCGCGTTGACCCCGAGCCGTGCGGGGTCTAGCCAGTATGCGCAGCGCGGCTCGCGACCCAGCACGCGTCGGCGCTACCGACCCTGCTGGCGTGTGGCTACTATGTCCCCGAGTTCGTTTGTCTCACCGTTGTGGTCTATCGGAATTGGGTTAACGCTGATGCTTGCTAGTTGTAGCACCCGGAAAGCCGGGACAAGCATGAAAAGTCGTGAGGTAGTTCTATGGCGCTACAATGAATTTCAAACTCGACTATGGAGGGACCAGCAGTCAACTTTGAATAAAGCATAATCGTGAGCGAATGGAATCTATGACAAGGTTTGCGTCAGCCCTTGGACGGGCCCGCCTCGTCGCGGGGTGTATCGAATGGGTACAGAAATCTTGCGAGGGACTGTCGACTCACCTCCCATCAGCAAAGAACGCCTCGAACACATTCTATCGCAGTTTTGTAGGTGAGCATGGTAGAAGTTTATCCAAAGGGTCGGTGAAAGGTGTGCACAATCAAATACACATATCTGGCGTATATAATTATAAAGGCAGGAATGACGGCCTCATCATCTACAAGTCCTGCCTTGTTCACGCGGCGTGATAGTAATCTTCGGGGAAACGGGTGGGTGTCTGCCATGATTCAGCAAGCGACCGTAACTGTTGGCGAACGGATACAGTTGATGTCCTTTTCGTCCGCAGCGTTCAGCTTAGCCAAATTGAACTCGTTTCTATCGCGACGCTGCTCCAGAGGGACTAACACGTCTGCAGTGTGTCACCCTAGAGCGATACGAAGATACCGCGCGTGAGCAGATGCGCCAACTCAGAGCCTCGACGTTCGGACAGACCCGCCTCTGCCCCCAAGAACCTCTCGGGAACTAATGTCTCCAGGTTCAGATACTAACCATCATTCCCGAATTCGTTGAAGCAGGTAAGTTATCCTGTGTTACCTGTGAAGATGGCGCAGCAATCTTCGCTGATATCAGATTCGCTAGCGAGAGGAATGATCTGTTGACTGCGTATATAACGTTTGTCATTAACTGCTGATATGAACGAGTTCGTGCACTGCGATCTATCGAGCCGGTTGGTATTGCGACCAACACGAGTGTGCCGTATCAGAGAGCATCGATTGAGAATCAGCCTCGTCCGAGCGAGGGAGAAAACACGGGATACCTGCGAGCTCCTGTATTATGCGATGAGATAGGTAGGTTTGTTCCAAACAGTACCCCATACAAACACGGGAAAGAGACGGAAGGGAGACATGATCGTTCAATTATCAAGTATGTGGAATGTCAAGGACGTCCCTATAAAGCGCGCAGATGCATCTGCCCCTTTCATACCAGGTTCTGCATTACCCATCGTTACTTACTTCCGAGTTCTGTGTCCTCTAGAATGTCGAACATGCCCCATACCGGTGGTTCTATCTGACGTCGTTGAAGGGCAGACGGAATGTAAAAATACACGTGTTGGTGAGCGCTTGTCGCGTCCGAGTGGACGATGTGTCCCCTGATAGCGTTCAAGGGTAAGTACATTCGGGACACACAATCGGAAGTAGTATCACGGATACGAACTACAATTAGGAGAATCACGTTGCTAACTCAGTTCTGTGAGATAACGACCAGATAGTGACGCCGAATGGTTTCATGGACAACATCTGACGAAAAATGTCAAAATGAGATGAGTGAAACCGTCCTCGTAATGCTTGATACGATAGGTGGGTTATCTTGTGATGTCTCGTCTAGAAAACATAGCGATGTTGTGTGTGAACGAGATATCGATCGATGAAAGCGAGCGCTCAGGGTGGATGCGTGAGAAATTGAGAATGGATGAGAGGCGATGAACTTCGGCGTACCTCAGAGAGTTAAACGACCAGACAGTCTCTTTGTACTTGACCCTGACCCAGTATGTTTTCCAAGTGGCGCTCGAGAAAGAGGAAAGGTGAGTAGTATGTGGGCAAGACCATCGATGAACAACGCTGACGAGAACAACAGGGGCGGGCAGCCCACTTTTCTTGGACCGCGGTCAACAGTTGCAAGTATCGGCGACCGACGAAAGAGAGGTAGCGATGGATACTCAGGAATCGAGTGGACAAAGTTCCATCTCCAATGTTGCAACTGACGTGCAGCCAATCGAAATCGTTACTCGAGATGAGATATGTTCGGTCGTTTTTCTTGCTGATGGGAAGCATGTCGTGGGCGGGGGAGAGGAGGAGAAAATTCGACAATGGCGAGTGGAGGATGGCAAGGAGGTGGGAAAGGCAATGGACGTTGGGAGTGGTATTCGGGACCTGGCAGTCACACAAGATGGCAAGTGGATCGCGTGTGGGACGCTCAGTGGTCAAGTGATGGTCTGGGATGCAACAAGCCACGAAAAAGTGGTCGAGTTCTCAGCACACCACGAGGCGGTGAATGCGTTGGACGTTTCAGCAGATGGGACGAAAATCGCAACAGGATCAAATGACTATACGTTCAGTGTCTGGTCATTTTTCGCTGGAGAGCACCTCATCGGCCCATTCGAACACAACCACTGGTTGGCCGCAGTAAAGTTCTCTCCCGACGACAAATTCATCGCCACTGCCACCTGGAAAACCCATTCCGTTCGCATCTACGACAGCAACGACGGTGACCTCATCGTAGACTTTTCAATTCAAGTCAACGCGCGTAACAACGGATCCCTCGCCTGGGCGAGCGACTCCAACCGCCTCTTTGCCTTGTCCCAAGACGGCTACATTCACTCTCTCGACGTGTCCATCAAGAAGACGCTCGCGATATGGTGCATTCACAGCGACGACAACTCAAACTGTATCGCACTGGCATGCAACGACACAATCATCGCAGCCTCTGCTAATGGGTCACTCTCACTCTGGGACACGACGACACATCAACGAATCGGGACTGTCATCCACCACTCCCAAATCATCTGGATCATGGCCATCTCGCCAAGCTGCGTCATTGCGACCGCTGGAAGGATGGGAATTACGCTGCAGAATCTGTATGACATCCTTCCCTCTTCCTCCCGTGATGTGAGTAACGCTACTCGTGCAAGATCGTGTCCTTATTGATCTGTCCTTGGCCGCTTCAGGTGCGCTTGGAGCAAATCCGGTGCTTGAAGCTTGAAAATAACGATCTCGAGCAAACTGTTCAGGAACTACGTAACCAGCTTGCTACAGAAAAGACAGACCTCAATGAAATGATCAAGTCCCTTTGCGCACAGAATGAAACCTCAAGTGCGTTCTCTCCGCCTTCCACTCCCACTTCGTTGACAGTCCCATCATTAGGTCGCAAAGACGCGCGTCAAAGTGCGCTTATTATCTGAACGACTCTGCTCCGCTGATATCAGTTTCCTCTAGAGGATGATATAGCGGATCTCGAGAAAACCGTTCAGGAACTACATAGCCAGCTTGCTACATCCAATGAGGAAAGCACAGGCCTCAATGAAACGATCAAGTCCCTTCGTGCGCAAAACGAAACCTCAAGTGCGTTCTCTCTGCCTTCCTCCCCACTTCATTGACAGTCCTATTGTTAGACGAATCGTGCAAGGAACTTCGCACTGTGCTTGTAGCATCTCAGGGCTCAGTCGATCTATTAACCCAGACCATCAGGGCACTACGCGCTGACGTTGATCTTCCAGAAAAGAGCTCAGGTGCGTTTTGAGCCATCTCGACCGATTACTCTCTGACCCATTCTCAGTATCCATTGCACGAAAGATAAACGAGCTCGAGCTTACCATCCAAGAACTCGGTAACCAATTTGCCACATGTGAATGTGCCCTCCATGTAATCGACAAGACGAATGAGTGTGAAACATTGTACATCGACGGTCGCATATATGATGCCGTGCAGCATATTGCGAACGTGATGACTGAGGATCTGAGGCATAACAAACTAGCCATCGATTGGTTGAAAAGTAAGCTTGTGCATCTTGTCCTAGAATAGTATATTCAACCCCTACTATCAGGATTCATGCACCGATGCATATCAAGACTTCAGGAGATTGGAGATAGGGCGTCAGATTCCAAGAATGATGATGAAGCTCTTTCAGCTTACTCCACTGTCTTGTCGCTTACTCCCTCGCCTCCGGAAGGTGTGCTGACGGGATGGGCGAGAATAGTGCTCATTCGTCGCTCCGCGAGCGAGGCATTGGCTGACATGAAAAAGGTATGGTTGATGTGGTCTTTTTGAACTGCATGATGATTTTTGTTTCATTCAGTTCAAGCTTCCAATGTTCCATGTTTATCGGACGGTCTGCAATGTTCTCGAAGGATACGATCGTCTTATGGGGGCGATTGAATGTTTCCGAAAGATGCAAAACGAGCTATCAGAGGAGACAAGCACCCTCGATGAACGACGGCAGTGGGAACTCGGCGAGTAATTCCATCGGCAAGTCAGAGACCAATCTGAGGATCTCTCTAGATTTTCGACGACGTAGTATCAAAAGGCTGGAACAGGGGGGTGATGCAGCAATGGATGCAAAGAACCATGACGCGGCCATCGGATCCTACTCGATCGCACTCTCGCTTCAGCCGATTAATGTCAGCAACATCATAGTCAAATGCTGCAAAGCACGAGCAGGCATGTTGGAGGACGAACTTGTAAATGTCACTCAGGTATAAATTCATCTGCACGGCATGCTGAGCTGACGGCGCTGGCTATACAATCAGATCACTGATCACGACCCATCGAACTACAAGGGGTACAAAAGGAAACATGCCGTATTACATAGCATGGGATGCTACAAGGAGGCATTCGATGCATTCGAGATGATGATGTCGAGCATGGAGAAATCACCTGACCCACAAGTTCGGGGTGAGTCTGTCTGATTCATATTACACAGACTGTATGAGTTGATTTTGTGTTGATAATAGACCTCCGGAGAGGATACATCGATACCACGCCACTGATCCGCAAGGTCATCGAGGAGACCATTCATGACATACCCCGCGCACTGATTGACACCACCACTGGTCGTCTCTACGACAAGACACAGCAAGCAGCAGCATTCGAACAACTCCCCATATTCAACGAGATGCGGTCTTTCATGACTACTCATCATCGGCTTGACTATGCACGCATAACGAGGGAGGTGGAGAAGTTTTATGAATATGTGATGTTCTCGCATAGGTGGCAGCCACCCGAGCCATCTTTTCAAATGATCGAGAATGCCCTGATCTATGGACTACCCACATCTCCCACGATTGAGAAGCTCATCAACTTCTGCAAGCTTGTGCAATCCCGCCGTTTCAGATGGGCATGGAGCGACACATGCTGTGTTAATCAGAGCGACAAGGGAGTTCAGCAAGAATCCGTTGTTGCCATGTTTCAGTGGTATTGTCGTGCGGCACTGACGATCGTCCATCTTCTCAGTGTTTTCTCGGAATCGCAGGAGCCTGGGTCTCTATGGAAGAGTATCTGGAACACGCGCGGGTGGACATACCAGGAGTATGTCGCTTCGAGAGTCATCCAATTTTATACAGAGGATTGGAAGCCGTACCTCGGTTTGGAGATATTCAATCACAAGGAATCCCCTATCATTCTCGCAGAGATGGAACAGGCTACAAAGTTTGCCACTCAGGCCCTCGCAACGCTTCAGCCAGGGCTGATGAAGGTGCGCGAGAAGCTCTACCTCGCATCGAAGCGCCAAACAACGCGGAAGGAAGATATCGCGTACTGTCTATTCGGTATCTTTGATGTCGCACTCCCGGTCATATATGGCGAGGGCACGCGAGCAGTCGGTCGTCTGTTGGAACACATTCTCACACGGTCGGACAATGTCACGATTCTCGCTTGGACTGGGATCTCGGGCGGTAACCACAGCTACCTTCCTCTGGATCTCGTCGTTTATGATCAAGTCATTCCCCCGCACGTTCCGCAGCCTGTCGAGACTGCCGAGATGGATCGGATTGTCACAGCATTGCAGTCATCATTCCCTGACCCTTCCCCGATTATTCAGTTATATGAACGGCTCGTCGATGTTCCCTCGATGTCCATTTTTGCCGGTCGACTGAAACTTCCTGGTCTCGTTTTCCGTGTCACCAACATCACCCCTCTCCCGGCATCCCAATCCGACTCGGGCCTTCGTGTTTATCATGCCACAACTCGGATTCTGGGTGAGGTACGAATTGAAACCAAGGACGACTCGCTTGCAATGCAGCATTTAGTTCTCGTTCATCCGTGGATGAACCTCTTGATTGACGAGGATTTCGAGGGTGTTATTCCTCTGTCTGATCTGCCTACGCGCGCATTCCGGTTCGTCGTTCGGCTCAGGGAGCCCTTCGGCGCACTGCTACTCTCCTCGCAGGGCCGCGTGCAATACAAACGCGTCGCGACGGACAGTTTTATCAGGGTTCAGATTCGGGCACAAACACCGTTGAAGGAATTGGTGGACAGCGTTCGTACGGTCGAGATACAGTAATCGTGGATTGTCGGCTCCGGCCAGTTATTGGACGATGCTCTTTGTCGTGTTCTCCCTTCAGACTACATCCCACCTTTCAAGCGATGTTCGAGTACTAATAACTATGTGATATCGATACGTGTTTGCTTTCTACTTTCTTATCTCGTCTGGGTGCCGCCATTGACTATTAATGGCTGTCGACCATCGAGTGACTCGATGCTCAATGGGATAGGATTCTTATCGACGCAACTGTAATTCGAGTACTCGAACCACCGGTTTGGGAGGGAAACTTTGCGGAAAGGCTCGTCAGTGGCGTGGGTATTAGATTGTGGCGTGGGTAGATTGAGACTAGTAATCGCGGTCGACTCGTTGCATCCTTCCTGCGGTCCAGCTTATCCTTCATCCCCAGTGAGAAATGACAAGCTTCATCGGCGAAACTGAGATCGTCGAGTGACCGCACCCATGTATTGAGGTCCAGGGGTGCCCGGAGGGCTGTGGTCTTATCGCGTGTGACGGTCCTTTCCGGTCCGCGTGCGCCGTAAGCTCGGAAGAGGGTGACGTTAAGCCGCAAGCGGGACCCACGATAAGTTGAACTTGAAGTCTCTGACGGGTGAGCCAGCCATGAATCCAACTAGGCTCATGCACCTATCGATCCGTGTTCGCTCTGCCAAGCTATCAGGACCTCTTCCATCGACTCGCCGTCCCGCTGTTCGCTCATTTCACGCGAACTTTTCCACCAATTCTCACCTGCAGCAGGATGGGGTCCTCATAGGCAAGTTCGTCGTAGGTGCCCTCCTGGCCTTTGGTACGCTCGGGTTCAGTCTCCATGCTCTGCGAAACGGCACATTCGACGCGTTCAGGCCTCTCACGCTGGTGGCAGCCTACGACGCTACCCACTCTGTCGACGAGTCTGCCCACACTACTAGCCTACACGTTCACCAGAATAAAGCAATTGATCCGTCGCTCGATTGCTTTGCACCCAACGATGCCCCCATCTCGCTCGCATCCTCCTATGGCAGCCCCGAAGACCTCGCGGAGGCGATCAGAGAACTCCGAGGCACCTTTCCCGATAAGCACCGCGTGCAAACGAACAAGGATTCCTTAGAGCTTCACGGCTCTTCGGAGAACTCGTACCACCCCAGCTCACCCCACTCAGTCATCGTCCAGGTCAACAGCACGGAAGATGTGATCAAAGTGGTCAATATATCCCGCAAGTATCGCATCCCCCTCGTTCCCTATAGCGGAGCTACCAGTCTAGAGGGCCATTTCAGTGGTGTAAGTGTAATTCAAGCTAGGATTGTGTTGTCTGTGTCTGATGAAATTAATATCTAGCATCCCTTGGGAAGTATATGCGTTGATTTGTCCACCATGGACCAAATTCTTGAAATAAACGGTGGGTATGCTGGACCCACATGAACACGACCGCATCATAAACCTTTATTTCACAGAGGCCGACGGCGACCTTCGTTGCCAAGCTGGCGCTCGCTGGGATGACATCAATCACATCCTCAAGGAGAAAGGCATCCCTCTTTTCTTCCCTGTAAGTCTATTCCTAGTGATGCACAAGCGAAGCTTGACATCACACGCTCAGCTTGACCCGGGTCCCGGTGCCGTAAGTCAATTTATTTTCGGGAGTCCAGGTGAATCGTGATGGTTGTGGAAGACGATAGGCGGGATGATCGGTACGGGGTGCTCTGGCAGTGAGTCTGCAATACCTAGCTCTTGTTATCGACTTGATGCTATTTGTATGCAGCAAACGCCGTTAGGTATGGTACAGCCAAGGCAGAATGGTTCCTTAATGTTGTGAGTATCAATGTCACGATCGTTTTCTAGAATTGGCTACTCATGAACGAGCGACCACTAGACGGTAGTCCTCCCCTCTGGCAAAGTTGTCAAGACGCGTCAGAGGGCTCGCAAGTCATCTGCCGGTTTCGACACTACCAAGCTTTTCATCGGTGCAGAAGGTACACTGGGTATCGTGACTGAAGGTGAACTTGTCTATACGTTCCTGCTGTCTGTCTCGTTGACACCCAAGTAGCTACGATTCGCCTCGCCCCTCGGGTTCCAACCAAGGTCGCGATGGCGCAGTTTCCAAACGTTAAAATGGCCGTCAGCGCCGTTCAAGAGATTCTCAACGCACCTTGTGGCCCTCACATACGTGCGCATCTCCCATCTCGTGCACACATCCTTATTGATCATGCCGTCCAGAATGTGTAGAGCTCCTTGACGATCACAGTCTGTGTTTATGCCATCACATGACACATTCACCTGACTCAACTGATCCATAGTGATGTCTGCCATCAACACGGCCGGCATAGTCGAGAAGCCCTACCCGGTCCAAGACACCCTCTTCTTCAAAATTCAAGGTTCCCCAGAGTCCATCGCCGAAACCTCTCACGTCGTCCAAGAGATCGTTCGGAGGCACGGGAGCTCCCGGTTTGAATTCGCAGCGACGGACGAAGAAGCAGACAATCTCTGGGAAAACAGAAAGTATGCGCTCACGTCTACTTTGGCATCCCATCCCGGGATGAAATGTTGGACGACGGACGTTTGGTAACGACTTTTTGTCCATCTTTATCGATCAGTGACGAGAGATTGACGAAGAGGGCGTAGTGTTCCGGTGTCCAAGCTCCCTCAGCTCGTGTACGAGACAAAGGAAGACTTCGCCAAGTCTGGTCTTGAATCGACGATCGTCGGACATGTCGGGGACGGTACGTCCCTTCTCGTAAACGTATAGACCATGCATGCGTTTATTCACACGGACCTTGAATTAGGCAATTTCCATGGACTCATTCTCTTCCGTGACGATAAAGAACTCCAGATCGTCAGCGAAGCCGTTCACAGACTCATCCGTCGCGCGATCGCCATGGACGGCACCTGTACGTTTTGACTTTTGTCAACGGTTTCTACGTGTTCTTTGTTCTCAACGTTCCCGGACACGATCAGGTACGGGCGAACACGGCGTCGGGATCGGAAAGTCAGAGTACCTCGTCGAGGAACTCGGGGAGGATACGGTGGAACTGATGAAGACGGTCAAACGGGCGATCGACCCGCTGAACTTGTTTAATCCTGGCAAGGTTCGTCTCTCACCGTTGTGGTCTATTGGAATTGGGGGTGACGCAGCAGGTTCTTGCTAGTTGTATCCGGAAAGCCGGGACAAGGATGAAAAGTCATGAGGTACAGTAGACTATCTCATAATGCATAGCATACTAATACATGATACCAGGATGGTGCAGATAATGCACGGTGTAGGTCACTCCCCGACACTATGCGTTATGAGATAGCCTACTGTAGCTCTATGGTGCTACAATGGATTTCAAACTCGAACATAGCCGCTATCTGTTGAAATAGAATAAAGGCATGATCGTAAGAAAATGGGATATATGACAAAAGGCTTGCGTCTCAGCCCTTGGACGGGCCCGCATCGTCGCGGCGCTGTATTGAAAGGTCAAATCAAGCAATATTGGGGCAGGCGGTGGCGAGAGGATCCTTGGTAGTCTTCAGTGTTCTGATCGTCCTATCTTCAGGCTTCCCTTCACCGTATAACGTCAGAGCATGCACGCCGGTGATCGAGATGATTTGTGTACGTACTGAGCCTTGTGAGTGTCATCGCTGGGCTACCAGTCGTAGCATATGCCAAGTTTCGTGCGGTGATAGGAGGAAGCGGGCAGGATAGATTGACTTTCTCTGTACGTACAAGTTGAGGTTGCAGCGAGATCACAGCGAAAAGAAAACACAGTACCTATCTTCATTTCCCCATTGTCCGTCCGCTGAGCTGTACTACTGGTGAGAATCGGAGCCTTCCTGGCTTCCTTCACTGCCTGGGCTGCAGCCGAGATGTCCACAGGCAGAGCTACCATCCGAGGCAAGCTCTTCCCGAATGGCTGTCAGCTCCGACTGGAGTAGAGTGATCTTTCTGGAGGCGTCCATCTTGACCTCATTGACCTGGCATGCCATCGAACGCTGCAGAGTATCGATGGTCTGGCGCAGCCTTTCTATTTCATCGTGAACGAACGCGGGTACTTGGGCGCCTTCGACCTTGTTGATTCGAGTCTTGAGGGCCACGATATCTGCTGCCATAACGGTGACTTGCACAATCAGCGCCACGACCAATTGGAAGAGCCAAACGAATCCAGTTCTCAGTTGCGCCATGCAAGACCATGGAGCATCATAATGTTTGGTTGCATCGTTCGAGCCGCCATCGAGGGCAAGGGGTTGGGGGTTGGTGGCGGACGTAGCGTCATAGATGTCGATCAATGCTGCGGACTCGCAGCATGACGACATAAGATTCTGCGGACAGGAAGACATGGATAGAACAAGAGCAGAGTAAGAGCAGAGTTGAGCGCAGAGTAGAGATAGATGGGGGAGGTCGATAGAAGGCCAACGGATGCCGTTATATATGTGCTGGAGATTGAGGTTCGGACTGTCGGGAGTAGACCAAGTCTTGACCTCGCAAGAGTCCGTAACAGGCCCTCGACCGAAACCGGTGGTCCCAACTAGAATCAGTTGTCTGACTGATGACTGATAAGACGCACTTCAAGCTGTGCTTCACCCGGGTTGCCAGCCGGAATCCAGAGACTCTATTGGGAGACGCGAATAATGATGACAGCACGCAACGCACTTATCTCTTATAACGGGATCGCACAGCTACTAGAAATCAGCATCAGCGTCCATTCCATATCTTTTTTGAGCAACTGACACATAGAAAGGAAACAGTGAGTTGGGGCACCTCATCGAGCTGCAACTGCTGAGTGCAGGCGAAAAACAAGACTCTGGCTACGTCCTGCTTCGAGAGTTCAGCGACGAGAGCGACGAGTAAATGGAACACAAAAGAGGAGGAAGAAGGAAGGCTCTCGCCTATCCTATCACGATGGCCATAGTGGCACTCTGGTGTACTCGATCACGACCACGAATACACGTTTCTAACTGCGGAGAACCCGTTCGCGCGAACCTAGACCATTGCGAAGGATGCACACGTCTGGCGGGTAAGTACATGATGCATGATCCCCGACTCCTTACTAGGAGGAGGATCATTCTGTTCCGAGTCGAACTCCGGCGTGAGCATTTACAGTAAAACCGGATGGGAAAACATTACCCAATGTCATCATATTTCATTTTCAGTCTCGAGCGGTGTCGGAATTTTCCGCGTTCCCCGACTCCCACGATAGTGGGGGAGGGTTGGGACAGCTGAGAACGGTCAGGCACCCTGCAAATGAGACCGCCGGAACTTTTTACTATTCTTGGAATTTGTTTTCTCTTTGTCAGCAATGTCACACTCCTTTTTGTAACTTTCGCCCGTGATTTCTTCCTCGCTGATGGGTTTTTTTTGGGCCATCTGTTCGGATTCACGCCTTGCAATGTAAGAGTTTATGGGTGCTTGATTGATAGCTTATATTTTATGCAGGTTCGTGGACAAGCTACCATGCAACATACCTCGAAATCTTGATGCTGGATCTTTTCCGCCCACCTATATGCATGACAGGCGTGATTATCGGTCGTGTGTATCATCTTTCTCTCGTGTCTGTTAATATTTTGATGAAATCATCAACAGAATCTCGCACTCTTATGAACCCCAGTACGCTTCCAAACTTGACTGAATGTTGTCCCAAACGTTCCGCTAATGACAAAGCAGGTAAAGCGAGAATGCAAGCAGTGGCATCTATCACTCAGAATCAGCAGGCCATGGCTCGCGTCAATGAGAAAGTCCCGGGTTCAGGTACTGGTTTTGACTTGCTCGTTAGATGTCGCATTTGATGTTGATCTTAGACTTAAAAAAATGGGGTATCGAGCAACTACCTGATCCTGAGTTCCGGTACGGCAGTCTCAAAAGAGTTTGTGACTTGCATGATGTCAAGGTCTATGGACCCGATGTGTTCAATTCCGACGGTCTCTTCATTCATCCGGCGGAGTACGAAGAGAAGATTCATGACGGAGATCTGGTTGAAGTGGAAGTCATGTTGAAATTGTGTGCCGCTTGTCATCTCAATCACTCGTTCTCTTGCTGATGGACCAAACTCCAGGTGGTCCATCAAACCTAACCAGAAAGATCCCAACGGCTCACGGATCTATCAGCTTATCCTCAAGGAAATGAGGGTCATGCCATACGCGGACTATCTCATCCACGAAGTCGTCCGTCAGCATGTTGATCGTAATTCTACCAGAACAGCCAATAAGAGGAAAGCTACTATCGACATTTCTGAACGTCCTCCCTCCAAGAGGCTCAGTTCGGAAGCATGGAGGTTGACCATGACGAGGATGAATTGTAAAGACATCTTTTTTTTCTTTCGTTCGTTGTGAATGTATCATTATTAGTAGCAGTGTACAAGCAGCCGAACACAGCGACGAATTGTATAGCTTACTCTCCGAAATCAATAAAATGTTGGACGTCTCTCTTTATGTCGGAGTCGGGGACTGGCGCGTGCGCCGCTACGATATAGGGAACATTTGCTTTCCGTGTTCGCCCGAATTTCCTATAACGGCTCGAGACTAGTGTCACCGAAGGCCGCATCAGTCGGCGAGACACCCGGCTTGTTTCAATCTTAAAGTTTATCTGGCACCACTACTATACTTCGAATGTGAAAGAACTCCGAGCTGCTACTATCATTCCGCCGTATCTACAATCACATTCATCAAAGTCTGGGACTCTAGGTTCAGTTGGTAGGCACGATGAATTAGGCAGTCTGCACTGCTTGTTGTTAAATTCTTTCTCTCATGCCACTCATGCCACTCAGTTCCTGTCCGACATTCATCAATTTGATACAACCGATTTGTTCCGTTCGTCCCCATGATGGCACCCCATATTGTTGACATTCAATACTACATTAAAGGTCAATTAAAGGTCAGCATGATTCCAACAAATCCTTGCTTCAGTTTCTGTCGATTCCCACCTGTTCGGAATGTCCTTCACAATCTTCATGCCAATCGTTGCGGTGGCCGCTGTCTTGACACTCGCAATGGCTGAACTGGACCAGAAAACCAACGGGACGGTCATACCACTACTCACTAAATGCCCGTCGCTGTTGAAGGCAGATGAAACTGTCAATTTGAACGTACTTTATTCGCACATTGAATCAGTCGACACGTATGTCACACTAACTGACGTTGCATGCGCTAAGGCATCATCTTTATAGCAAGATCCTGCGTGGCCTCGAATATTATGAGAAAAACACAGGAACTCCACATCCCCTTACTGTGAAAGGAATTGAGTCTGAGCCTTCAGACTTGAAGCGCGCTGACGTTGGCGCCAGTTTGACAAATTTTAACAACATGATGTGGTATACCACCATCTGGATCGGTACTCCTGCTAGATCTTTTACCGGTAGGTTCAAGTCCATGCAAGATATCGACCCTGATCGATGATCTCCGCTGCAGTCAGCATCGACACCGGTTCTAGGTCAATGCTTTCTCAACCCCACGCAGTTGAAAGTTCATTCTCTGAAATTTACGCAGTGATCTCTTCATACCAGGGCTTACCTGTTCACAATGCAAAGGACACACAAAATGGGACCCTGAATCATCTCGAACCTCAAAGGATAAGAATATGCCATTTGCGATCCGGTTTGCAGACGGAGCCTCCGTCTCTGGTGAACAATACATTGATAATGTCACCATTACTAGCCTCACTGTATGTTCTTTCTATGGATGTCATTATTTCTGACTGGCGTATAGGCAGACCATCCGACTATCGGTGTTGCAACAACATACTCCACTGACATGGAAGTCAATAAATTCCCCCCAGATGGCATGTTGGGAATGGGATTCCAGTCAATTTCGATGTTTCCTGATAGCCCCCTGTTCGAAACACTCATCAATGAAGAAAAAGTAAAAGAGCCTGTATTTTCCATCAAGCTCTCTTCTATTGGAGGCGAGTTGTACCTTGGTGGATCCAACACAGATCTATACACAGGTGACATTGTTTATACCGATGTCGTTGTGGTGGTGAGCTGGAATATCGAGTGGACATCACATTGCTTATTTTGGCCATCTAGGGATTCTGGCAGGTGGTCATAGCAAGTATTCAAAGCAACGGCAAAACACTCCTCACAGATGTGCCTGCCATCCTCGACACTGGTTCAAACATGATTACCGGTGATTCATGGAGGGTTTTCTGTCTACACAGATCACTTGGTGGTAAGAGAATCTCGCGTGAACTCTACAGTTGTGAGTACCAATCCAGCTCCAGTTTGATGTTTCATTTCTATCGACCTCCTGCACAGTCCCATGCAACAAGTTCCCGACAATAAACTTTGCCTTTGGCGGCACTAGCGGTAGGACTTTCCTGATCCCTGCATCTCTCCTCAATCTGGGACCGGTTTCGGCTGGTTCGTCCGACTGTTGGAGCGGCATTGTCAGTGGTGGACAGGGACGAAGTGAGTTTCGCCATCCATATTTTCCGGGAGTAGTCTTCTAGTGCCTCATGTTAATCTCGTCCCAATCCACAGAACATTGGAACGTCGGGAGCCTTTTCCTACAGAGTGTCTATACGGTTTTCGATTTCGGGAACAAACGAGTCGGATTTGCGGACCTTGCCATCTGATCGTTGTGAGTGTAGCATGCCAGATGTGTCTTCCTGGAAGGCTATGATATACTAATGACTCGGACATAAGTGGGGCCGCTGTTTGGATTGTGCATCATCACGTGGAGGCTTGAAGTGTGCGCTGGTCATAACAATGGGATAAGCTCGTCTGGTGTGCCGAGCTCTGTGGAGGTGGTGGCAAGCATATAGGAGCGGAAGAGAGAAACGAACGTGAAAGGCGACCGTGGGCGACCGAGACGTATTATTATTGTCCTTGATGCCTTTGACAAGAAAGGTCTCCTTTTTCCCACCAATGTACTTACCTGGATCAGCGGGGACTGAGAGGCGGTATACCCAACGGATATCGATGGTCAAGTCAATGCCTGGAGTGTCTCATTGACAGCGAATCACATGGGTTGGATGGGAGACAGAATCGTCGGTATAGTATGCAGGAGGAAATGGTACAACCGTGACTTCGAAAGGATGAGCAAGTCGAGAAACCACGCCAAAGTTATCGAGTGTTCTCTCTAATCGAACACTATGTGCCTGACTTGGTCACGCGTATTTGGGCAAGCGACCGAGTTTTTTGCAGGTGAGGATTAGGAGAGGACGGGGTGTGCACGCCAGGGATCTGCTCTTGTCCGATAGAGTGCTGTTTAAGATTTGTCCGATCCAGTGGTCGGATCCGATCACGCTCGATATACTTGCACAGATCCTCGATCTGTACACCAATGCGATACACGTGAAGCTCGAGGTTGTGTTGTCCGTCGCCCTGTTTATGAGTGTGCTGGAGAGGGTAGAAGGGATGATGCGCGACTCCGACCGCCAGCCAAGGGTGCGGGGGTGCAAAGAGGCGCTGAAGCATCTAGAGGGGCTGCACAAGGTACTCGTATTATACCTCTGGCTGTCGTTTCGCAACGCAATGGTATTTTACGACGCGGACGGTGTGTGGAGCGTGCGCTAGTAGAGTGGTGTATCCAGCAGGTGTCTTCATGTGTGCGCGGACACGGTAGGAGAGTCTTGGAGGGCGTTGCGGATGATCTGACGCGGCCGGGGGAAGACAAGCTGGATTATCGGAATCGACAGAGAGCGAGGGTGGGTGGGAGAGATTGGGTGGCGGGGGTGGCGGCTGCGAAGACTGTCGCGCAGAACGCAAGGCGGTAGCTTGAGGTGTTCGCGAGGATCTCGTGACAGGTACCTTTTGTTATATCCTTGAATGGATATCTCAACGCTTCGGCCTAAAATGTCATAGCCTGCCCGTATTAAGCAGACGCCACGCCTTCGTCAACGATCACTCTGAGAGAGAAGAGGAAGATGGAGAAGTCTAAGACCGAGTTCCCGGGACAGAATGAATGAGCTATACTAAGAACAGTGCTGAGGGACGAGAACGAATGGAAGACGCAGAAAGACTCAGAAAGCAATGGTGTGAGACTATTTGTGGAATTGTACGTCGAGGGAGGGGGAAAGCGGAAGGCTTGACTTTGAATTGGGAGCGCATAGGGCATCCAAGATGCGCCAGAGTGAGCGCGGGGGACCAGGATCGCATGTAAAATGATTAGAGTAAGAGAAAAAGATAACGAATATTCCCAACCCAGAGCTGGACGGAACTTGATCTCTTCGTTGAAAAATTCACGACCAAATAGCGACGACACGTGCGCATATTGAAGGCGCGCAAGATATTGATTTGAAAGCGAGCGCCCAGGGCACAGGCCCGTACCTGCGTGAGAGTGGATGAGCGTGCAGGTGTATGCCAGGCGATCAAGGCGTAATGTGAATGAACGACAAGACATTCCTTTTGTAGTACTCGAACGTGACCCAGTATGTTTTCCAAGTTCGGCCCAAGGAAGAGGAATGGTGAGTAGTACGTAGGCAAGGCCATCGATGAACGGCTCTAACGAGAGCAACAGAGCCGAGTAGGGCGGACAGCCGACTTCCCCTGGACGCCACTCGACCTGACTGTCTACGACCAGATCAAGCCCCCTCACGTTCCGCAGCCGATCGAGACCGCCGAGGTGGACAGGATGATCATGGCCTTGCAGTCATCCTTGCCCGACCGCTTGCTCGCCGTTCAGTTGTACCAGCCACTGTATGACCTTCCCCCTCCGAGTCTTTCGATCATCACTGGTAGACTCCGCCTTCCTGGATTTGTTTTCTCTCTGACATCCCTCACCGCTACCACAGCGAAACCTGGATCGGACTCGATTGTTCATGTTTATCATGCAACTGCGCCCGTCCTCGGCGACGTACGCATTGAGACCAATGACGACTTGGTCGGAATGCACGGCTTGGTTCTCATCCACCCTTGGATCAGTCCCCTTCTGGATAGGGATTTCACCGGCGGGGCTCCTCAGTTTGATCTAGCCATGCGTGCATTACGGCTTGTCGTTCAACTGAAGCAGCCGTTCGGTGCGTTGTTACTTGCTTCGGAGGGGCGCGTGCTGTATAAATGTGTCGCAACGGACAGTTTTATCAAGGTTCAGATCCGGGCAGAGACGATGTTGGAGAAGTTGATGGACAGCGTGCGTATAGTCGACGTCCAGTAGTAATGGGTTGTTATTGGCTTTGATTGTCGCATACGTGGACTCCTTTGGATCTATCAGTATCTACAGTTTCGGAGTGACTTTCAGTGATGGGGATGTTTGCGGGTTGTACTTCTCTGTACTTATATAGTGTACAAAAATAACATTGATTCGTAGAATAACAAAACTGAGGCTGAAGCCCTGATCAATATCTTCGACTTCTGACCCAATTCTGACCTCTCACTTTACAAGCAAGGTTTCTGCCGCGGCCGTTGCCAAACGGCCCTTCCCCAAGTAGTCAAGGTATGTGAAAATGCGTGTTGGGTCAGCGCTTGTCTGAGCGGGCGACGTGTTCCCTGTTCAACTTGGGGTTAGTACATCTGGAGCACATAATCGGAAGAGGACCAACGGGGAAGATTTGGATCAGTCAAAGTTGGTCTGGAATCACGTTGCTAGCTCACTGTTCTGCGAAATAACAATCAGACAGTGACGCCGAAGCATAGCTTCATGGAGAAGATCTGTCGAGATGAGATGAGAGAAACCGTCCTCAGGATCCTCGACTGATAGATGGGGTACCTTGATCAGATACCATGATAGCGATGCCACGATGTCACATGCGCATAAAGGCAAGCGGGATATCGATGAAAGCGAGCGCCCAGGGCACAGGTACATACCTACGTGAGAGCGGATAAGCGTGCACGCTTATCGTATGCCAGATGATAAAGGCGTGCTGTGACTCTGAGTGAACGACAAGACATTCTCTTTGTACCTGACCCAGTATGTTTTCCAGGTTGCTCTCAAGGAAGAGGAATGGTGAGTAGTATGAGGCAAGACCATCGATGAATAGCGCTGACGAGAGCAACAGAGTCGAGTAGGGCAGCCACACTTCCCTTGGACGGCGGTCAGCAGGTGCAAACATTGGCGACCAACGAAAGTGAGGTATCCATGGATAGTCAGGAATCGAATGGAAAAAGCACCACCTCCAATAATGTCGCAACTGACCCGAATTCAATCGAAATCGTTGCGCAAGATCTTATACATTCGGTCGCTTTTCTTGCGGATGAACATGTCGTGAGCGGGGGAAGGGAAAACAAGATTCGACAATGGCGAGTGAAGGATGGCGAGGTGGGAAAGTCAATGAACGCTGGGAGTGCTATTCGGGACTTGGCAGCCACACCAGATGGCAGGTGGATCGTGTGTGGGACGGAGAGTGGTAAAGTGATCGTCTGGAATGCGACAAACCACCAAAAGGTGGTCGATTTCAAAGCCCACGACGAGTCGGTGAATGCTTTGGATGTTTCAGCAGATGGGACGAAAATCGCGACAGGAGATCACTCGACGCTCAGTGTCTGGTCGTTTTCCGATGGCGAGCGACTCCAAGGCCCATTCAAACACGACGACTGGGTGGCTGCAGTCAAGTTTTCTCCCGACGGCCGACGTATCGCTACTGCCACGTGGTGTCACGAATCTGTTCGCATCTATGACGGCAGCGACGTCCTCGCGAATTTTCCAATTCAAGTCGACTTCGGTTTCAATGGATCCCTCGCCTGGGCGAGCGACTCCAACCGCCTCTTTGCCTTGTCCAAAGAGGGCAACATTCACTGCGTGTCCACCAAAAGAACGCTCGCGAAATGGCCCATTCACAGCGACGACAAACCAAGGTGTATCGCACTGGCATGCAACGACACAATTATGGCAGCCTCCGCGAATTCGTCGATCTCACTCTGGGACACTAAGACACTAAGACAAATTGGGACCGTCATCCACCACTCGTACTTCATCAAGTCCATGGCCATCTCGCCAGGCTGCGCTTTTGCGACCGCTGGAGACAAGACAATCACGCTGCGGAATCTTTATGACACCCTTCCCTCACCTTACCGCAATAATGTGAGTAATGCTACTCGTATAAGATCACGTCCTTACTAATTTGTCATTGGCTGCTCCAGGTGCGCTTGAAACCAGAAATCCGTCGCTTGAAGGTTGAAAAGAACGATGTCCAAGACACAGTACAGTCCCTACGTGCATGGAATTCCCGCCAGAGTACGCTCATTAGCTATATGACCCTGCTGCGCTGATATTCGTTTCCACCAGAGGATGATATAGCGAATCTCGAGGAAGCTGTTCAGGAACTACGTACCCAGCTGTCTACATCCAACGAGGAAAAGACAGACCTCAATGAAATGATCAAGTCCCTTCGTGCACAGAACGAAACCTCAAGTGCATTCTCTCCGACGGGCTGGACGTCAAATATCAGTGACATCGTAGTGAAATGCTGCGAGGCGCGAGTAGGCTTGTTAGAGGACGAACTCGTAAATGTCACCCAGGTATTGATCTACATGGCACGCCAAGTGGACGGCGCTGACCGCACAATCAGATCACTGAACGTGACCCATCGAACTACAAAGGGTACAAAAGGAAACATGCGCTATTATATAGCCTAGGGCGTTACAAGGAGGCATTCGACGCATTCGAGACGATGTTGTCGAAGATGGAGGAATCACCTGACCCACAAGCTCGGGGTAAGTTCTTCTCATTCATGTTGCGCAGACGAGCTGATTTTGTGGCGATAGACATGCGGCGTTATTATCTCGATACGACCCCACTGATCCGAAAAGTCGTCGAACAGACAATCAGTGTCATTCCCCATGTTCTCATCGATACCACCAGTGGTCGTCTCTATGATAAGCAAATGCAACGGGCAGCTTTCGAGGAGTCCTCCATGTTCAACGAATTGCGGTCTTCCATGATTATCCGTGATCAACTCGACCATGCGCGCATCCAGTGGGAGGTGGAGAAGTTCTATGAATACGTGATGTTCTCACACAGGTGGCAGCCACCCGAGCCATCATTTCAAACGGTCGAGAATACCCTAATCTATGCACTCCCTGCATCCCCCGCGAACGACAAACTCATCAACTTTTGCAAGCTCGTGCAGTCTCGGCGCTTCCGGTGGGGATGGAGTGATACATGCTGTGTCAACCAGAGCGACAAGGGAGTTCAGCAAGAATCAGTTGTCGCCATGTTTCAGTGGTATTCTCGCGCGGCGCTCACGATCGTCCATCTATTCGGTGTTCACTCCAAATCACAAAGAAAGGGCCTTTTGTGGAAAAGCATCTGGAACACTCGTGGATGGACATACCAAGAATACGTCGCGTCGAAGGTCGTACAATTTTATACAGAGGATTGGAAACCGTACCTGGATATCGAGTTGTACAACCACAAGGAATCGCCCCTAATCCTCTCCGAGATGGAACAAGCAACCAATTTTGCTACTCAAGCCCTTGCAACACTTCAGCCGGGGCTGAGCAGGTTGCGCGAGAAGTTGTACTTGGCTTCGAGTCGCGAAACGACGCGGGTGGAAGACATCGCATACTGTCTATTCGGTATCTTTGATGTCGCACTCCCGGTCATATATGGCGAAGGCACGCGAGCAGTCCGTCGTCTTCTGGAGTACATCTTGACCCAATCGGGCAACATCACACTTCTCTCCTGGACTCAGGTTGGAAACTCCCATAGTAATGCCAATAGCTACCTCCCTGCCGACCTCGCTGTCTACGACCAGATCGAGCCCCCTCACGTTCCGCAGTCGATCAAGACCGCCGAGATGGAGAGGATGACCATGGCCTTGCAGGCATCCTTGCCCAACCCCCTGCTCGCCGTTCGGTTGTACGAGCGACTGTATGACCTTCCCCCTCTTTCGATCATCACTGGTCGACTCCGCCTCCCTGGATTTGTTTTCTCCCTGACATCCCTTACCGTCATCACAGCGAAACATGGATCGGACTCGATTGTTCATGTTTATCATGCGACTGCGCCCATCCTCGGCGACGTACGCATCGAGACCAACGACGACTTGGTCGGAATGCACGGCTTGATGCTCATCCATCCCTGGATCAGTCCCCTTCTGAATAGGGATTTCACCGGCGGGGCAGCTCAGTTTGATTTAGCCGTGCGTGCCTTACGGCTGGTTGTTCGACTGAAGCAGCCGTTCGGTGCGCTGCTGCTTGCTTCGGAGGAGCGTGCGCTGTATAAACGTGTCGCGACGGACAGTTTGATCAAGGTTCAGATTCGGGCAGAGACACCGTTGGAGGAGTTGATGGACAGCGTGCGTATAGTCGACGTTCAGTAGTTGTGGTTTGTTATTGGTTTTGGTTACATGGACTCCTTTATGTCGCTTTCTGGACCTATCAGTATCTACACTTTCGGAGTGACATTCAAGCCATATCTTTGTCGTGACTGTGTGGTTCCGATATGAGCTTTTCTTTCGTCTTACCTCTCTCGTCTCGCCGTCATTTGTAATGCAGAGAGCTAACGTACCTCGACCATCCGCCCGCCCTTTCATGCCGCCACGCAGACCCGATTGGGCCAGTTAAGCGAGTTCATGGACACGCACGGCAGGGATCTACTCTTGTCCGATAGACTGCTGTCTAAGAAATGTCCAATCTAGTGGTTGGATCCGATCGCGCTCGATGCAGATACTCGCGCAGATCCTCCGCCTGTATACCAATGCGATACGCGTGAAGCTCGACGCTGTGTTGTCCTCGCCCCGTTTATGAGTATGTTGGAGAGGGTAGGAGGGATGATGCGCGACTCCGACCACCAGCCAAATGTGCGCGCGTGCAAAGAGGCGATAGGGAAGATTTGCGCCAGACAAAGTTTGTCTGTAATCACGTTGCTAGCTCAGTTCTGCGAGATAACAATCAGATAGTGACGCCGAAGCATGACTGCGTGCCGAATATCTGACGAAAATATGGAAACGAGATGAGGAAAACCGTCCTCAGGATCCTCGACTGATAGGTGGGTGTCTTGCTTAGATACCACGATACGCATAAAGGTGAGCGCCCAGGGCACAGGATAAATGCGTGAGAGTGGATGAGCGTGCACGTGTATGCGAGGCGATGAAGGCATGCTGTGAGTGAACGATAAGACATCCTCATTGTACCTGTCCCAGTATGTTTTCCAAGTTGCGCTCAAGGAAGAAGAATGGTGAGTAGTGCGTAGGCAAGGCAATCGATGAACGGCGCTGATGAGAGCAACAGAGCCGAGTAGGGCGGACAGCCCACTTCCCTTGGACGGTGGTCAGCCGGTGCAAACATCGGTGACCAACGAAAGAGAGTGGCTGACGGATACACAGGAATCGAATGGGAAAAGATCCTCCAATGTCGCAATTGACGCAAATCCATATGAAATCGTTGCTCAAGATTGTATATATTCGGTCACTTTTCTTGCTGATGGGGAGCATGTCGTGGGCGGGGGATATGGAGGAAAGATTCGACTATGGCGAGTGAAGGATGGCAAGGAGGTGGGGAAGCCAATGGACGCTGGGAGTTTCATTTTCGACCTGGCAGTCACACAAGATGGCAGGTGGATCGTGTGTGCGACGGGGAGTGGTCAAGTGAGCGTCTGGGAATCGACAAACCACGAAAAGGTGGTCGAGTTTAAAGCACATGACGGGCCGGTGCGTGCGGTGGACGTTTCAGCAGATGGGACGAAAATAGCGGCAGGAGGAGATGACAAGACGCTCAGTGTCTGGTGGAATTCCGATGGCAAGCGACTCCTCAGCCCATTCAAATACGACGACTGGTTGTATGCAGTCAAGTTCTCTCCCGACGGACGACGCATCGCTACTGCCACGTGGGGTCACGTTCGCATCTACGACGGCAGCGACGTCCTCGCAGACTTTTCAATCCCCGCTGCTTCCAACGAATCCCTCGCCTGGGCCAGCGACTCGAACCGTCTCTTTGCCTTGTCCAGAGACGGCGACATTCACTGTTTCGACGCGTCCACTAAGAAGACACTCGCAAAATGGCGCATTCACAGCGACGACAAACCAAGGTGTATCGCACTGGCATGCAACGACACAATTATGGCAGCCTCCGCTAATTCGTCGCTCTCACTCTGGGACACGAAGACTCATCAACAAATCGGGGACGTCATCCAGCACTCCCACTTCATCCGGTCCATGGCCATCTCGCCATATTGCACTATTGTGACCACTGGAGACAAGGCAATCACGCTGCAGAATCTTTATAACACACTTCCCGCACCTTACCGCAACAATGTGAGTCATGCTACTCGTATAAGATCACGTCCTTACCAGTTTCTCGTTCGCTGCTCCAGTTGCGCTTGGAACCAGAAATCTGTCGCTTGAAGATTGAAAAACCGTATATTTACGACATGGTTATGGCCCTCCGTGCTAGGGACGCGCGTCAAAGTATGCTTATTATCTGAATGACTCCGCTATGCTGATATTCTTTCCACCAGAGGACGATATAGCAAATCTCGAGCAAACTGTTCAGGAACTACGTGACCAGCTTGCTACATCCAACGAGGAAAGGACAGGCCTCAATGAAGTTATCAAGTCCCTTCGTGCAGAGAATGAAAACTCAAGTGCGTTCTCTCCGCCTTCCACCACACTTCGTTAGAACTCCCATTATTAGATCGCAAAATCACTCATCTCGATGAATCGAACAAGGAATTCCACAGCGTGCTTGTAGCATCTCAAGGCTCAGTCGATCGATTAACCCAGACTATCAGGGCACTATGCGCTGACGTTGATCGACCCGAAAAGAGCTCGGGTTTGTTCTCAAAGATTCTGACTGATGGTTCTCTGACTCGTTTTCAGTATTCATTGTGCAAAAAATAAACGAACTCGAGCTATCCGCCCAGGAAGTCGGTACCAAAGTCGTTACATGCAAATATGCCCTCCGTGAATATGACAAGAAATATGAATGCGAAACATTGTACGCCAACGGTCGCATATATGATGCTGTACAGCATATCGCGAACGCGATGACTCAGAATCTGTGGCATAACAAACTAGTCATCGGTTGGCTGAAAGGTGAACTTTTGCATCTTGTCCTAGAATTGTATATTCAATCCCTACCATCAGAATTCACACACCGATGTGTATCAAGGCTTCAGGAGATCGGAGACAAGGCATCAAGTTCCCAGAAACATGATGACGCTCTTTCAGCTTACTCCACTGTCTTGTCGCTTATCCCCTCGCATTCGGAAGGTGTGCTGACGGGATGGGCGGCAAATATCAGCGACATCGTAGTGAAATGCTGCGAGGCGCGAGTAGGCTTGATGGAGGATGAACTCGTAAATGTCACTCAGGTATTGATCTGCATGGCACGCCAAGTGGACGGCACTGACCGCACAATCAGATCACTGAACGTGACCCATCGAACTACAAAGGGTACAAAAAGAAACATGCGCTATTACATAGCCTAGGGCGTTACAAGGAGGCATTCGATGCATTTGAGATAATGCTGTCGAGGTTGGAGGAATCACCTGACCCACGAGCTCGGGGTAGGTTGTTCTCATCCACGTTGTGCAGACGAGCTGATTTTGTGGGGATAGATATACGGCGTTGTTATCTCGACACGACTCCACTGATCCGAAAAGTCGTCGAACAGACAACCCGTGTCATTCCCCATGTTCTCGTCGACACTACCACTGGTCGTCTCCATGATAAGACAATGCAACATGCA
This sequence comes from Leccinum sublutescens, assembly GCA_038091555.1. Taxonomy (NCBI): domain Eukaryota; kingdom Fungi; phylum Basidiomycota; class Agaricomycetes; order Boletales; family Boletaceae; genus Leccinum; species Leccinum sublutescens. The sequence continues at coordinate 692 of JBBPOR010000053.1, read as the reverse complement.
GCTTTCGAGGAGTGCCCCATGTTCAATGAATTGCGGTCTTCCATGATTATCTGTGATCGACTAGACCATGCGCGCATCCAGTGGGAGGTGGAGAAGTTCTATGAATACGTGATGTTCTCACATAGGTGGCAGCCACCTGAGCCATCGTTTCAAATAGTCGAGAATAACCTAATCTATGGACTCCCCGCATCCCCCGCGAATGACAAACTGATCAACTTCTGCAAGCTTGTGCAGTCGCGGCGCTTCCGGTGGGGATGGAGTGATACGTGTTGTGTCAACCAGAGCGACAAGGGAGTTCAGCAAGAATCGGTTGTCGCCATGTTTCAGTGGTATCGTCGCGCGGCGCTCACGATCATCCATCTTCTCGGCGTTCACTCCAAATCGCAAAGAAAGGGCCTTTTATGGAAAAGCATCTGGAACACTCGTGGATGGACATACCAAGAATACGTCGCGTCGAAAGTCGTACAATTCTATACAGAAGATTGGAAACCGTATCTGGATGTCGAGTTGTACAACCACAAGGAATCGCCCCTAATCCTCTCGGAGATGGAACAAGCAACCAATTTTGTTACTCAGGCCCTCGCAACGCTTCAGCCAGGGCTGAGCAGGGTGCGCGAGAAGTTGTACTTGGCTTCGGGTCGCGAGACGACGCGGGTAGAAGATATCGCATACTGTCTATTCGGTATCTTCGA
>JBBPOR010000052.1:0-46834 GCA_038091555.1 Leccinum sublutescens | reverse complement strand
GCATGCAATGAGATCTTCCAGGAGATCACATTCGGCATTTGCCTCCTTGGCGCGGTTCGCTATGACTATGTCCAGTCGTTGCGTGCATTCACCGAGCGGTTGCGTACCACGGACCGTGCCCTTGCCCTCGGCGGAACGCTCCAGCGTGCTACAGAGGGACGACAGGCAGCGTGCATTGCGAATGTAAACAGACTCGTAGAGGATCGGAGAGGCAATCTGGCACCATTTTCTGCAGACGAGGACAAGGGCACGTTTGGTAATGAGAGCCTTCCGGATGGCGGGGTGGAACTTCTTGATGAAAATGGGACCTAAAATGCTGGTGTTGTCGTAGATATCGGGGACGAGTGTCCCTGGGACGTGGGTGGCGTGACGAAAGATGTAGAATAGAAGTTCGGAAGAGAGAGGAGGAGGAGTCGCGGCTCTACGTTTGGTGTAGTTCGGGTCCATTCTGTTGTCGAGTACGTAATGAAATGGTTGAATGGTCCGACGAGATCAGACGAGAGTGATCACGTGAGGCGGGGACGCAAGTACTCTTGCCTCTGTCCCCTATATGGTGGTTGGTCTTTCTTTTATATTCTGATGATTGATCTTCTCCTCGAGGGGCTTTAGTACTCTCTTCCTTGAGGAGACATCGGGTCACGTACAATTTGCTTGTACTTGGTGCTTTTTTCTATGTAAGCTGGGCCCTGGCAAGGCTCCCGGATCCACAATCTCAAGATCGAGAGAGGGAGTCACTGGAGGACCAAGGACCGATTGATTAGTCGGATTCGGACTTCATTCTAGGTCGAAAATTGTCACAACCCGAGGGTTCAAGTTGTCGGAGGGCCACGATGTCTCCCCCAATACTACATACTTTCCTTGCACACCTATTCATATACTGGCTCTTCTCCGTGTTCTAAACTATCATCACCTAGTTTGGTCCAGACTCCAGTGAGCTCCTGTGATGATAGTACCTTGAAGTCATGACCCTAATGCTGTCCGCCTGCTTGTGCCCTCAATTGACCTCGACAAAGACTTCCTTGAGTGGTACGGCTTCTTCCATGCCTACGGTCCTCAACTCATTTCGGTCCGACTTCACATACCCAACGATTTACCATTCGACGTCCACCTGCCCTTTCAGGTCCTCGCGTGGGCATGTCCTAGCTTGCGTCGTCTCGCCATCACTTGATCGATTTCTCTCGCATATTCGAGCCCCGTCCTATCTTTCCCCACACCCATATAACTTATCTGGAACTGAGATTCGGTGTCGGGCTGTCCCGCAGATCATCTTTGCGTGTGCTTTTGTCGTTCTTGGAACATGTGAGGACTCGTGGTGGGTGATACACTTCCTGAACGAGGAACATGTCCATTGTCTGCTCAAGACACAGTCTATACATCAAGGTTGCCGTACGCGCGTTACGCCCTTTCATAGAACCCGACGCACTCTTTCGAGTCGAGGACAAGGATGGGGTAGTGTTGACAGGCCAGTGAGCCTCTTGCCTTTAATCAATCGATGTGATCGAGTCTGTGACTAACCACGCCGTGGGTATCATGATTTCAAAGATACGTTAATGACTCTTGGATGTTTTTGACCACCGAGGTATCCGTCGTGAGCAACGAGCTATGACACGAAATTCTGATCTGTACGAGCTCAAGCAGCTGATCAGACAGACGTTTACCAAGGTTTCAACATTGATGGTTAGCTGGTTTCTTTTCTCTTTCTTTTGATGATTACACTCAAAGAAATGAAGTCACGAAAGCCAGTGTGTAAAGCGATACGAAAGAGACGATTAATACTAGCATTAGATCATGGCATTGAAAGGCTGTTTCACCTCCAAAGGTAGTAAAATCATCCACTGCACGACCAGGGCTACAATATTGTGGTTCTCATCGTGATCGACGCATCGCCTTTTACAAGCCCAGTACTTTTGCTGTCGGGAATACTCTATCATCTCGGTTGTCTTCTGACCGATTAAATTTGAGGTCGAGGATTCTTGGTGAAACAAGGGGATTCCCTGATGTCATCATAAAGGTCAGGGAACAGTCGGTTTGAAGAATGGGGCGGTATGTGAGGTCGTAGTGAATCAGTCAGTGACTTGGAAATCGCAGCAAAATCGACTCACAAGTCACCCGGGAGCCACCACCACAAAAGATCATATCACTGCCTTTGTGCTGCGGTCGTGACTGCTGCTCCCAACACACCCGAAATCGATTCCTCCCGCTTGATATGTAAAAAGGGGTACCAACCTACGTGATTCATCCATACTAGATTCTCTGGTCACCAATCGTTTCTCACTTCCGCGGTGTGTCCTCTAGAATGTTGAACATGCCTCATACCGGCGGTTCCATCTTCGAAATGATCGACGTCGTTGCAGGGAAGATGGTATGTAAGAATGCGCGTGTGTGGTGAGCGCGTGTCTAGTCTGAGCGGGCGACGTGTCCACTGATGGTGTTCAAGCGTTAATACGTTTGGAGCACAACATCGGAAGGAGGATCAACGAACGGGTACGATAGGGAAGAATTTCCTCTTGAGTACGCCAGTCGAAGTTGGTCTACAATTCAGGGAATTATGTTGCTAGCTCACTTCTGCGAGATAACGATAGTGACGCCGAGGCCTGGCTTCATGGAAAACATCGGACGGAAAAATGTCGGAACGAGATAAGAGAAAGCGACCTGGAAATCCTGGATCAATAGGTGGGTTATATCGTCTAAAATCGAGAAAACCGCGACCACAATAGCAATGGCACGTGCGCATGAAGGCGAGCGCCCAGGGCACAGCTAACTGCACGAGAGTGGATGAACGTGCACGTGTATGCGGCAATGCCACTGGGCGATAAAGGCGTACGATCCAGACATTCTTCGTACTTACTTGAACCTGAACCAGTATGATTTCCAAGTTGCACTTTTGGAAGAGGAATGGTGAGTAGTACAAAGGCAAGGCCATTGATGAACGGGGCTGACGAGAGCAGTAGAGCCAAGTAGGGCGGACGGCCCACTTTCCTTGGACGCCGGTCAGCAGGTGCAAGCATCGGCGACCAACGAAACAGAGGTACCGGTGGATACTCAGGAATCGAATGGACAAAGCTCCTCCTCCAATGTCGCAACAAACGCGAATTCAATCGAAATCGTTGCCCAGGATGAGATAAATTCGGTCGCTTTTCTTGCTGATGGCGAGCATGTCGTGAGCGGGGGAAAGGAGAACAAGATTCGACAATGGCGAGTGGAGGATGGCAAGGAGGTGGGGAAGCCAATGGACGCTCAGAGTTCAATTCTAGACCTGGCAGTCACACAAGATGGCAGGTGGATCGTCTGTGGGACGAGGAGTGGTCAAGTGAGCGTCTGGGATGCGACAAACCACAAAAAGGTGACAGAGTTTAAAGCACACGGCTCAGCGGTGAAGGCGGTGGACGTTTCAGCAGATGGAACGAAAATCGCAACAGGAGGAGATGACAAAATGTTCAGTGTCTGGTCGTTTTCCGATGGCGAGCGACTCCTTGGCCGATTCGAACACGACTACTGGGTGGTCGCAGTAAAGTTCTCTCCCAACGGACGACGCATCGCTACTGCCACGTGGTTTCACGATTCTGTTCGCATCTACGACGGCAGCGACGTCCTCGCAGACTTTTCAATCTCCGCCGCTGACAACGGATCCCTCGTCTGGGCCAGCGACTCCAACCGCCTCTTTGCCTTGTCCAATGACGGCGACATTCATTGTCTTGACGTGTCCACCAAGAACACGCTCGCGAAATGGCGCATTCACAGCGACGACGATCTATACTGTATCGCACTGGCATGCAACGACACGGTCATTGTAGCCTCCGCTAATTCGTCGCTCTCACTCTGGGACACTAAGACTCATCAACAAATCGGGAACGTCATCCATCACTCCCATGACATCTCGTCCATGGCCATCTCACCAAGCTTCGACATTGCGACCGCTGGAGACAAGGGAATCACGCTGCGGAATCTTTATGACATTCTTCCCCTATCCTACCGGTATAAGATCACGTCCTTGTCAATTTCTCCTCAGGTATGCTTGGAGCAAGAGATACGTCACTTGAAGATTGAAAAACCGGATATCTACGACCTGGTTATGACTCTCCGTGCCAGGGATGCGCGTCAAAGTGGGTTTATTATCTGAATCACTCCGCTTTGCTGATATTCATGTCTACCAGAGGACGATATAATGAATCTCGAGAAAACTGTTCAAGAACTACGTGACCAGCTTGCTACATCCAACCAGGAAAAGACAGGCCTCGATGAAAAGATCAAGTCCCTTCTCGCACAGAATGAATACTCGGGTGCGTTCTCTCCACTTTCCACTCTACTTCGTTGACAGTCCCCTTTATTAGATCGCAAAATCACCCATCTCGACGAATCTGATAAGGAACTCCGCAGCGTGCTTGTGGCATCTGAAGGTTCAGTCGATCGATTGACCCAGACCATCAAGGCACTACGCGCAGACATTGATCTGCCCGAAACGAGCTCGGGTGCTTTTTGGACCATCCATGACTGAACGGCTCTCTGACCCTTTTACAGTATCCATTGCGCGAGAAATAAACGAGCTCGAGATTACCACCCAAGAACTCGGTAACAAATTCACCACATGCAAACGTGCCCTCAGTTTATACGACAAGAAGCACGAGTGCGAAACATTGTACGCCGACGGTCGCACATATGATGCTGTACAGCATATTGTGAACGAGGATCTGTGGCATAATCAACTTGTCGTCCATTGGCTGAAAGGTGAGCTTGTGAATATTGTCCTGGAATAGTATATTGAATCCCTACCATCAGACTTTACCCACCGATGCACGTCGAGGCTTCGGAAGATCGGAGATGAGGCGTCAAGTTCCAACAAACATGACGAGGCTCTTTCGGCTTACTCCGCTCTCTTGTCGCTTACTCCCTCGCACCCGGAAGGTGTGCTGACGGGATGGACGACAAATATCAATGACATCATAGTCAAATGCTGCAAGGCGCGAGTAGGATTGTTGGAGGACGAACTCGTAGATACCACCCAGGTATAAATTGATCTCCATGGCAGACCCAGCTGATGACGCTGACTGTATCATCAGATCATCGAATTTGACCCATCGAATTACAAAGGGTTCCAAAGGAAACATGCGGTATCACACAGTCTAGGGCGTTACAAAGAGGCATTTGAAGCATTCGAGATGATGCTGTCGAGGATGCAGAATTCACTCGACCCACAAGTTCGGGGTGAGTCGTTCTCGTTCATGTTGTGCATACGACGTGGGCTGATTTTGTGTCGACAGCCATGCGGAGTTGTTATCTCGACACGACTCCAATCATTCGCCAGGTCGTCGAGCAGACCATTCAAGACATACCCCGAGTGCTGATTGACACCACCACTGGTCGTCTCTACGATAAGGCAATGCAAGCTGAAGCTTTCGAACAAGTCCCCATATTCAATGAGTTGCGGTCTTCCATGACGTCCCGCGATCGGCTCGACCTTGCACGCATCAAGAGGGAGGTGGAATTTTTTTATGAATATGTCATGTTCTCGCATCGGTGGCAACCACCTGAACCATCATTCCAAATGGTCGAGAATACCGTTATCTATGGACTAGCATCCACATCCCCCTCGATCGACAAACTTATCAACTTCTGCAACCTCGTGCAGTCTCGGCGCTTCCGGTGGGCATGGAGCGACACATGCTGTGTTAACCAGAGCGACAAGGGAATTCAGCAAGAATCAGTGGTTGCCATGTTCCAGTGGTATTGTCGTGCGGCACTGACCATCGTCCATCTTCTCGGAGTTTTCTCGGAATCGCAGGAGCCCGGGTCTCTGTGGAAGAGCATCTGGAACACGCGCGGGTGGACATATCAGGAGTACGTCGCTTCAAGAGTCATCCAATTTTACACAGAAGATTGGAAGCCGTACCTCGGTCTGGAGATGTTCAATCACAAGGAATCACCTATCATCCTCGCAGAGATGGAGCAAGCAACCAAGTTTGCTACTGCGGCCCTCGCCACACTTCAGCCGGGGTTGACGAAGGTGCGCGAGAAGCTCTACCTCGCTTCAAAGCGACAGACAACGCGGAAGGAGGATATCGCATACTGTCTGTTCGGTATCTTTGATGTCTCACTCCCGGTCATATATGGCGAGGGAACGCGAGCAGTCCGTCGTCTTCTCGAGTACATCTTGACCCAATCGGGTGACGTCACACTTCTCTCCTGGACTCGGGCTGGAAATTCGAGTAGCAGTGCCAACAGCTACCTCCCTGCCGACCTCACCGTCTATGACCAGATCGAACCCCCTCACGTTCCGCAAGTGATCGAGACCGCCGAGATGGATAGGATGATCATGGTCTTGCAGTCGTCCTTACCCGACCCCTCGCTCGCCGTTCAGTTGTACGAACGACTGCATAGCCTTCCTTCTCTTTCAATCCTCACTGGTCGACTCCACCTTCCTGGATTTGTTTTCTCCTTGACTTCCCTCACCGCTATCACAGCGAAATATCGCTCGGACTCGATGGTTCATGTTTATCATGCCACCGCGCCCATCCTCGGCGACGTACGGATCGAAACCACTGACGACCTGGTCGGAATGCACCCTGACGGCTTGGTCCTCGTTCACCCTTGGATCAGTTCCCTTCTGGACACGGATTTCAACGACGGAGTTCCTCAGTTTGATCTAGCCATGCGCGCCTTACGGCTGGTCGTTCGACTGAAGCAGCCGTTTGGTGCGCTGTTGCTTGCTCCGCAGGAGCGCCTGCTGTACAAACGTGTCGCGACGGACAGTTTTATCAAGGTTCAGATCCGGGCAGAGACGCCGTTGGAGGAATTGATGGACAGCGTGCGTATAGTCGACGTGCAGTAATCATGGATTGTTATTCGCGTTATGTTATTGTGTACAATGGACTCCTTCTGGACAAGCACTATTTCCGTCGTGACTGTACATGGTGTTGATATGCGCTTATCTGCTTCGCCTCTCTCGTCTTGTCACTGATACTACGGAGATAGATGGAATCATGGTGAATATAATAACACGTGGGGAAAATGAACACTGGGAATCCTGCTCGTCGCTGCAAGATCTTGAGCCAGAAAACTCTGAAGTGGCGCGTTGGATAATTGTTTTACTGTCTTGCATTATTCATTAACCAATTTTCTAGAGTGTGTTCGCCACTATGAAATTTTTGTCCATCATGAACAAGATCACGTTGCATCTCGTCCACATCACTTTGCGCATTCTTCAGGGTGGCTTCAGCTTGATCGCATTCGTCTTTGGCAACGACGCGCATCATGTCGAGCTCCTGCAGTCGTAGGCGATGATACCGTACGCGTGCTGCAACAGTGTCCCGGCTTGCTCTTGCGAGTTCTAACTTGTGAAGAGCACGATGCTCCCCCGCCGATACCGGTGCAGATAGCTGAATTGCACAGTCAAGACGCCGCCCACATCAACAATAACATTGCCTACCGAGGTTAGTAACTTTTTGGTCTTGAAAGGTGAAGGGAAGCCTCCAATTTCTTCTGCAGACCGTGAAATGTTAGCGTGGGTTCGCTTTCCAGGATGAAGCTCGTTTGAGGTATGGGGCAGTGAGGAAGTTGGTGGGATATCTGGATTCTTATGCTTGAGCTCGTTCATGTAGTCAGCTATCATGGCAGCCGTTGGTATAAAGAAACTTTTGGGTGAGCCGACTGGATCCTCATCGGACTGGTCCTCATCGGGTGGCTCCTCGGATAGCTCCTCGGGTAGCTCCTCGGGTGGCACAAACTTGGAAGTTGATGGGAAATTTGGATACCCATGATCGAGCTGAGGCCCCTTGCCAGCCAGCATGGAGGCCGTTGGTATAAAGAAACTGGCTGGGCGGCGGTCTGAATGTTCAGCGGGCTGGACCTCCTTAGGTAGCTCCTTGGGTAGCACAAACCTGGAAGGCTGCAGTGAGTCGGTTGACATGGAAGTTGATCAGAAATTTGGATACCCATGATCGAGCTGAGGCCCCTTGCCAGCCAGCATAGAGGCCGTTGGTATAAAGAAACTGGCTGGGCGATCCGAATGTTCAGCGGGCTGCCAGTGGACCTCCTTGGGTACCACCTTGGGTACCACAAAATTGAAGAGCTGCGGTGGGTCGGTTGACATGGAAGTTGATGGATGATATCCATGATCAAGCTGAGGCCCCTTGCCAGCCAGCATAGAGGCCGTTGGTATAAAGAAACCGGCTGGGCGGCGGTCTGAATGTTCAACGGGCTGGACCTCCTTGGGTAGCTCCTTGGGTAGCACAACCCTAGAGGGCTGCAGTGAGTCGGTTGACATAGAAGTTGATCAGAAATTTGGATACCCATGATCGAGCTGAGGCCCCTGGCCAGCTAGTATGGAGGGCGTTGGTATATAGGAAGCGGGCGGGGTGTCTGAATGATGCTCATCGGGCTGTACCTCCTTAGGTAGTTCCTTGGGTAGCACAACCCTAGAGGGCCAGTGAGTCGGTTGACATGGAAATTGATAGGAAAGTTTAGATACCCATGATCGAGCTGAGGCCCCTTGCCAGCGAGCATGGAGGGCGTTGGTATATAGACAGCGGGTGGAGTGTCTGAATGATGCTCATCTGGCTGGACCTCCTTGGGTAGCTCCTTGGGTACTAGCACAGACTTGAAGGGCTGCGGTGGGTCAGTTGACATTGGTAGGTCGATGTACAAGTAACAAGTTGAACAAGTTATGGTGCGTGGCCCGTGGGAGACGTCGACTCATGTAAGTTCAGATAAATTTTCAAGTCACCGGCGGTGGTAGTATTACTTCTACACTGACGGAGTAGAACAACAGGAGGATCGAAGGAGACGACAGTCAGACCGCCCTGTGGCTGCTGCACCCCGACGACCAGTTGAAACGACGCGCGAGTACTTTACGCGTCGCGGGAAGGATCTCCTGGTTTGCGATGATGGCAACAAGGATATCCAAGGAAAAGAACGACCACAGCCGTCAGACACCATTACAGCCAATCCGCCAACACGAGTTGCCGAATTCCCCAGCGAAGCGAGTGCGGTCTCGGCGGTGGCATCATCAAGCCAAAGACGTGCGTCGGGTGTTGGAACCGACCGCGTAAAAGGTGGTTCAAAGGGTGAGGAAGATAATAGTGGAAACCAGAGATTGAAGGTAACGATCTTTTTGGAAATCATTGAACATGGATTGCAACCCAATTTGACGACACTTGGCAGGAGTGTGTGTTTGTTTCTTATGACGGTGCTAGGTTCAATGCGCTAACTTCCGACTTTCCAATGTGGTTCTCCCCACAGGTACCAAGTAGACCCACTTACAAGATGGTCTACCTTCTACTCAGGAAACGCTGCATTTCTGCCTGTACGGATACATGACTCGCGTTCGCTGCGTTGGGTCCAAAAATGCAACTCAAGGTGCACAAAATGTTACAATTGTTCATGTCATGGTCGTAATGTTCTCGAGACTTGTTTTGTGGTGTGCCAGTGTAATTGAAAGTCAGCTTGATGTGTATAGTCGTGGTAGAGCTTTTAAATGGGCTGATCGGTCAGGTGCTTGTCACACCCCAATGACAGAGCCTGTGGGTGATCGCAAAGCTAGTGGAATAGTAATGCTGTATCGTTGTGAATCAATCGATGTTTGCAGACCCTGGCAGAAGGCAAATCGCTGCCGACCGCGGATCGGATGTTGCTCATCATACGTGTGGTATAACACTTCAAGACATACAGTATATACGGAGCAATTTGCAAGCGCGCAAAACACACCATGCGTGCTTGACAAGTTCTAGGTTAGCCTATAGAGACCGAGACAAAGAGTAATAATTGAAATGACGAGAGTGAGACTGCGTTTGGTCTGTCGTGGCGTCAGAAACTGAAATAACCGATGTCTCGATCCACGACCCGTGACAAGACAGGATCTATCATAGCGTGGGACGTGGAATGCACTGATTAGATAACGAAAAGGATCAATCTCCGAGTCATATGACAAAGTCGAGTGAACAAAGGTAAGACCGGTAAAAGGTGGCTGTTGCAGTACAGTGACGGGTGTCGTGGACGTCAGAAGGAGAATGTGGGATAGTGAAATAAACATAAGGGAGTGGGAATGAATGTGGGACCGTAAGGGGAGAATGCAAAGAATGTCCAGTCCGACGTGGGTGACAGGGCTTTACGGGACGCTGCAATTCGGGGCGTGAATAGTACGGAAGGCTCCCTTCGACAGTATGAATGAGTCCAACTGGTATAGACATGGAACTTGGTCCAAGATCTGTTCACTTCATGATCAACCACGCATCGTTTACCTGAATGGTATTTAGGCGCACCTTTCTTTTTCTATAGGCCGCACCCACTCTTCGGAACCCTGACCGCGGTGACTCCGACTCTACCATGGTGCACACCATGGCGGCCCGTGAGGTCATCCATACACTCCAACGAGAGATTAAAGCCTTCCGAGCCGTGATCACCAACGTCGATGGCCGTGACATTGACAGACTTTTTGTGGCCGTGTTTGTCAGTGTATGTGAGTTGCCAACACGTGCCGCAATAAGGCGAGTTCCAGGACCTTATGTGAGGTGCTCCTCCGATGCAAGGGAAGGTAGGAAGGGAACCAAAGGTGGTGTGACCGGAAGTGAGGAGGCCGTGTTCGCCGTTCGAGCAGGCAACGCTTTTGAGGGACTTGTGGCCCTGGTCGTAGACGGGATCGTACGACACCGTGTATTTTACCGTGTAAGGGAGCACGGGAATGACAAGGCCAAGTACGGAGACGACGACTAGCAGCAGCTTCATGGAGACGAAATTGTCGGGAGGGAAAGCGAACTGGTGTGCCTATGGATCCATCAGTTGCTCGAACTCTTTAAATACCTTGTACTTCGGCGAAGAAATCCGGAAGCCACTTTTGGCACTTGTTTTCTAATGGACGACTGCCTATCTGTCAGATCGAGCCGAGTGTCCGGACTGCAATTTCGCTTGAGTATACAATCAAAGTTGCCGGACGTGTCTAGACATCGGCACTGACCATTTCCTTGGGCCAAAACATCGTGTCCAGTACAAGCTAAGTGCAGGCACGAAATAGTCTAAACTTCGAAGCAAACTAGTCCACGCATGCACTGGACGTGTCTCTTGATGAACTCTTGCACGTAACACATTGGCCTGTCTTGGACCCGTGCTCCAAGAAACGTGAATCTAGAACGGTCTCGGATTCAGGACAGGCTGTCGCCGAAGCACCTGAAAAGTGGAATATCAAAATCTGACCCACGTAATAGGCGTGTGCCTAGAGTTTGAGACAATGAGGCTCTTGGTGTCTTCTGGTTTATTGGATCGCGTTTCTCCGCCATTCTAGAAATTCGGTACAAAAAAGCTTGGAAGGTGCAGTACTTACTCCGAGTCGAAGCTGCACGGTAACTTCGGTAAGGCGAGTGAGTGTATAGTTCAATTGTTTGTACTACTTTGGTATACGTGGGTCTTACTATACAACCAGCTAAGGGAAGTAAAGTCACAAATATAACTTAAAAATTCCACGTCGCTCGTCCGCCTTGCAGCGCTCGTCCGAGCGCGTTTCAGTGCAGCGCGAACGCTCCACATACTTGCACTACGTCGCCTCACACTTCCCGCATGCATGGCCACCACATCCTCTCTTCGCACGTCCAGTGGCTCCACTTCATCCTGACTCTGAGTCCTGGCATAATCTATCTTCCCATTTACTCTGCCTGAACAAGACGTCATCTTCATACACGTGCGTGGATGTACTGGTGATTGAGATGCTCAAACAATTGACCTGCGCGTCTTAGGATAAGCCGACACGCTCGTTGCCAACTCCAAGTTCACAGCACTCATCATGCAGGCTCATCTCAGCTCCATCAAGGCGTATTACACCCATCGACTGGATAGCACCTGACAAGATTCAGATCGCGTCGTAAGATGAACTTTTCGCTAATTTCGCTAAATCTCTTTTAGATGAAGCAAAATGATGCTGGGTCCGCTATTCGCTATCGAACCATATTCCCTCCTTCGACACAAGGTTTGAATGTTACAATTATCTCGGACCATGGGAGCCGTCCTTGTGGGGGCGGTTCTGTGTGCTAGCTCATACACTGACATATAAGTATCCCCTTACTTGGCGCACGACACTCCGTGCATCGAATGGTCTCGTTGAACGTACACAACTAGGTACCATTCGTTCACAGGCGCAACTGAGAACGAATCAGACATTATCTTTTTTCTAGACCTTACTAACTCACAACGGTCTGCGTTACTTCGATCCCCTCGATACTCGTGGTTCTACTATCAGTGTATACGCCTGCTAACAAGTTACAATGAGCATGATTGCGGGCATTCTCCAAACGTATTTGGCAGGACACGGCTTTTGTTCGTATGATGCGCTCAATGTCGATGAACCTTCGATCCTTGACTTACATTAATCTCAATTCCTGATGCCGGCCACCTTCATGATAGTTGCTGCCGAAATCTCCCGTCCATTTCCCCTTAATCTGCAAAGGTCCTTCAAACGCTTTGCCGATGTTCTGAACTTCGCCGCTTCCTCGCCGTCCCCTGTTGCTCTCACAAGCGCCTCCCCAAATTCCTCTGCCTGAACACCCGGTGCAGCGCTTTTACTCCCGAATATGCCAACGTTCAAGAACTCGACACGGGACGCATAGTCGTATGTGTCAAACCAGACAGGGAGGACAATGTGCGGTATGCCGGACCTGTCCGACGGGCTAAGTGCAAGTACACCGCGAAGATTGCAAATCCTACCAAATACCCTCAAAGAACGAATTCGCCCCTCCGTGGTGGACTGTGCAAATCAGGTTTGGATGTTGCAATATCGAAACTGGCTCTACATCCAACCAAGCCAAAATCTTCACTCTCCCTTCCCTGACCTCCTTCCCGATAATTTCGTCGATCACGGCGTGTATGTTTCCTCTTGCCTTTGCCTTCCAGAGCACCTGGATATTGAATTGTCTTCTGTCATGGTAATCCATCGCGATACGAATTGCGCTAGCCATCTCCCTCGCCAGCTTCTCGTTGGAACCTACATGTGAACCTAGGTTGATCATCACGGTTGGTCCATTGTCTAACCATTTCATCAAAGCTGAATCACTCTCCTCCAGAGGATCAAAGGGCATGACGATAGGTCCACACAGGGTTAACTCCTGCGGGATGATTGCGAAGGGGAAGTCGATTGCGGCGAGCGACGGACAGATATACGGCACTGCTGAGGAAGGTTTTACTTTTAACGTGGGTTCCAACCCGAACGAATTGCGTAAGGCGTGGATTTTTTTCATGTGCGGCGAAGTCATTGAATACACGACAAGTCGAATAACGAGATAGATGTTGAGGGGAACCTGCCACCACTTGAGAGGAAATGGAAATCCTGACGACACGCTGGACGGCGTAGGTATTAGCTAAGCCGTAAGGGTCAGGAAAGAGAATCTATAACGGACACCGGATATTTCCAAAACATGGCTGCGTAGGGTTGTACATCTGCCACAACCTCCTTGATGGAATTGGGCAATATAACCATGAACTTCTGGCCCAACAGTGTGCAGGCATCTTGCGCGAGATAGAACATCGTATCAGTCACCACCACATTTGGTTTGATCGCCGTGATAATCTCCTTCATGACCTCGATACCCACAAGGTATTCCTCACCGGACCAAGGACAGACAAGGATATCTAGAATCGAGTAGCTTCTCAATGCACCCGACACACCAGGAGGGTGCGGGGAGAGATCATTGTTTAAACCATGTTTCATGAGTCCTTCCCAGTATGACATGGCTCCCTTGCATTCACGGAAGGTAACAGAACCTATGGGCTTTTTGCCACCAGAACGCGAAGCATGGCGAACGATGAGCTCCTGGAGTTGCAGGACGCGGGCTTTGAGAGGTGCGAAAGAGGCAATGTGAACATTCACGCCTGCCAACGCGAGCTCATATGAAGTTGCAAGGTTTACGTTGGATTGGCCGTGTTCCGGGTATGTGAAGATGAGTACGGAGGGAAGGGAATCCATGGCGAATGGTACGGAGAAGCAGAACAATCCTGTTTAACGCCGAGCCATATATATGTTAGGTTGAGCCTGAAGCTTTGATGAAAACGTACGCAACGATAAGGTGCTCGCAATCCGTTGCTAATGCATTGCGTTACCCCTTGATGACGCCCTCACAAACTCCCCCACAGAGTTACCAACGGGGTAAAGTTGGTTGGTTGGTTTACGTTTCTTCCAAATCAATTAGCCCTTGATCAGGGAGCTCGCTCAGCGCTCAGCGCTCATCTCCGGGTTGGTAATATTACGAGTCGGCCAATCAAAGTTCCAGCGCACTGCTTCCCTGCTTATACCGCTTGGGACTCGAGTCATCATGTACCCCTGGATGAAATTAATAATAGACTGATCTGTCGAAGGAAAATCCAGCGACGGTTTACGACTCACTGGGTGCTTTGGAGGTGTACGGCTGTTATAGACATGCGTTGCTTACATGGGCTTCGAATCTTGGAAACTTCTAACGACCTTGCAAGTAAAAGTGACTCGCTGTATTCATACGAGAAGAGGGAAACACATTACTCGATTTTCCTTTGACAAATAGGAAGATAGTTGGGCATTTTCCTCTATAAATAACCTTTACCGATCCACCAGTTTCAGCCGGGGTTCTGATGGTGACTAAATGAAATTAATGTATTTCAAGTTACGCCTGCAGTGCCATGATATCAGGTGTGAAGCTTTGAAGCTTTGTTCTTCCGGAAGACGCGGTCAGGCATTCGCAAAGGAGCGTCAAGGAAACTTGAAAACAAAACACTCTCCAGGCCAAACGCATCGTAGCTTGAATGATCCAGGATGGATAAGAAATGGATCAGCACACACGTCGAAAGCAAAGTGATCCGTCGACAATGTCACATTAATGCGAACCCGGCAGAATAATATCAATCGCTGTGACAATCTATAGCCTGTGAATGATGAATGATGAGCTTCGAGCGGTGAGATCTGGAGGGGATGGGAACTTTTTTAGGGTTGCGACGAGGACAGGGTGGCATCGCATAGAGCCGCATGACAGGGGGAACCGGTCCGGTGACTGACGATCTGCAGAAGGACTGTCGTTTCTACTGCAGCAACGGAAGATTCCAAAAGGATGCCTGTGCAAGTAAAAGGAAACGGACTACTGGGAGAATTTCGATATGTAATGTTTCGGCGCTTACGCGTCAAGTAGTTATCATCTTATTCTGGCTAATGGCAAGGCCCGATCATCGATCACCGGTCACCGGTCATCTCCTGATCGTTATATTTTCGACCACATACTCTGTGTCTGCATAGCCTAAGAGAGGCGCGATGCGCGAGCTAACGACAAGATCGTCAAAATAGTAGCCATGAAATTACTGTGATGCCAGCTTACCTATTCAATCCTTTGATCCGTGAAATCTGCACCGAGTTGTAGTTCGCCAGTCCCCGACCCACCTCCTTCACATCCCACCCGTCGCTTTCTTCTACGATCTCCGTCGTATGAAAGTCGTCGTCCATGATAGTCTGTGCATCTGATGCAAGATCATCCGCTATGGACGAACATGAGCTCGATCGCGAGAGCGTAGGGATCCCATGTTCCAGTTCGTGAGAATCAGCGAGGGTCGCTGTATTCTCTCCCGACGCCCCTTCAGGAAGGCTCTGGATCAGAATTCGCACCGCCTGTCCAGACGCGAACGATCCACGGACGCCAAGCACGCCAACCGGAAGCAATCGCCCTCCAGATTCCCGACGTGACAACACCGTATATGCCCCGCTGTCGATGATGATACCGCCGGCGGGATACAGAGTATGACTCGTCCACGCTTTTAAATCCCGTATTGGTACTGAAGACGGCTTGAAAACCGTGTGGGGTGGTCGTCCTAAGCTAAGTGTTGCGCTAACATGGTCCAGGTCGATCATCTGGAGCTTCGGCAGCGGACTCGTCGTGCCAGACGAAGGGACGGACTGGAACCGAAGTTGAGTATAGTAGTCGATGATATCCATGATCGTGGAAGGCTGCTTGCTGGACGTGATGATCGTCGTGACCCCGGCGCCAGTCGCGATTTCTGCCGCGATCAGTTTCGTCTCCATTCCGCCAGTACCCAAACTAGAACCCAGAGTAGAAGTGCTTACTGTCGCACAGATCGAAATCAACCCATAGACAGGACAGACAGACGGCGATCACCTTGGGCTCTAATGTCTGCGACCGACGTGACAACGTCAATTTTTTTTGCCGTCTGATCTTTTCGCGGGTTCGCCGTGTACAGCCCATCGACGTCCGTGAGGAGAAACAAGTAATCAGCGTGGATCATGGACGACGTGATCGCAGAAAGCGTGTCGTTGTCACCGAATTTTATTTCCTGCGGCCACCTCAATCAAACACCATATCAGATGAATAGAGAACAACAACGCACGCTGACGGAGATTGTGTCGTTTTCATTTACGATGGGCACTACACCCATGCTCAGAAGTTCCCTGATGGTATTCACCGCGTTCAAGTATCGCGTCCGCTACCAGAAGCGTACATCAATCGCGGGAACGGCTCAACAACATACGTGAGACGTGCGCACATCCGAAATATCACCACGCGTCAGTAAAATCTGCGCCGTACGCTGGTCAAATTGGCCAAACAAGTTGTCCCAGAGAGCTATGAGTCGTCCTTGGCCGATCGCCGAAAGTGCCTTTGCGCTACCCGGGTGAGCATTGAAAACGATGGGGGAAGGCAAAGTTGCAAGCAAGAGATGCGACTGACTTGTTTCTTTGAAAGACTCTTGGGACGCTGGGGAATTGCCATAGTGCGTAGACCGACGCCGATGGCGCCAGAGCTGACGAGAACGACCTTGTGTCCTAGGTTACGCAGGTGAATGACGGTCTCGACGACGGAGGACAAGATCGAGAGGAGAGGTTGGTGTGTTTCTTCATGTACGATAGACGACGTGCCTGGTATCACAGTTAGAGAAAAACGATCTCATCGAACAGCGAAATCACCGAGTTTGATGACGATCGTGCTAGACAGTGAGCGCTGCTTCGACGGGCCCATCGCTATAGCCTAAGTGAAGTCGCTTGTTTGGCATTGTTGTGTCTTATAGGACAAATATCACCATAGGTTAGCTTTTGCTCCGCCACATGTCTCACGGAAACTCCATCAGAGTACTTGCGGGCAAGTTGCGCTTACTTATTCCTGGTACACGATTGACACGAAATCCAGGCAATAGTCACCCAGAGCTCGCCCAGTCCGTGGCTGAGCGGTGAGCTGCACCTTTCCATGGCATGCAGTCCACGGACTGCTAATCCCCATCCACAGGCTTGGAGTTCAGCTCACTCCATGCACTTCGCAAAAATTCTCCAACGGCGAGATCAGCGTCAAAATAGCCGAATCCATCCGGGAAGAGGATGTCTTCATCATCCAGTCAGGGTGTCACGATGTCAACGATAACCTCATGGAGCTCCTTATCCTCATCTCTGCTTGCAAGACAGCCTCTGCCCGTCGTATCACCGCCGTCATTCCGTGTTTTCCGTATGCGCGCATGGACAAGAAGGACACATCACGTGCGCCGATCACGGCTAAGCTGGTCGCCAACATGTTGGCCGTCGCAGGATGCGTCCACGTCATTACGATGGATCTGCATGCCAGCCAGATACAAGGCTTCTTCGACATACCTGTAGACAACCTTTTTTCGGAGCCCTTGATGTTATCATACATCAAGTCACGCATCGACGGGTGGAAAGACTCTATCATCGTCAGTCCAGACGCCGGCGGTGCGAAAAGGTGCATTATAGTTTCTCCCAATGGATGACACCTGTCCTTGCTGTCAGGTGCTTATATGGATCTTTAGGGTCACGGCGATCGCGGATAAACTCGGTGTCGAGTTCGCCTTGATTCATAAAAAGCGGGATGGAAGATCCGAGGGTGCACCTGAGCGAATGGAGTTGTTGGTGGGTGATGTAGCAGATAAGGTTCGTCCCCTTTTATGTCTGAAGCATCGTTGGTGGCTGATCGAACGGGCATGGACAGGTTGCTATATTGGTAGACGATATGATTGATACCGGACACACGCTGGAGTTAGCTGTGCGCACGTTGAAAGATAAGGGCGCAAAGACTATTCACGCACTAATATCCCACGGTAAGTTCTTGCTGTCTGCATGTGATTGTGAATCTGAACCCATGGGTACAGGACTGTTTGCGGAAGCAGACATGGAAAGACTACAGAACCTACCGTTAGAACACATTGTGGTATGTGCATCTTTGCTGTGGTGTGATCAGACATCGGATTGAGACGGGTGGCAGGTTACCAACACGATACCTCAAAAAGAACATAAAGTGCAGTGCCCGAAGCTGATCACGATAGACATCACCTCTACGATCGCGGAGAGCATCCGCAGAACACACAACGGAGAAAGCATCAGTTTGCTGTTCGGTGAGTTGGCAGACGGCAGAGGTTTGGACATCGTGATCTAGGACTATGTACTATGGAGTCTATGGAGTCTCAGCCTACTTGGGAGTTAACGAGATGATGCTCAGACGACATGAGTTGTTGTTTGTTGTCCGAGGCCATGTACTGTAGCCAACCGGGCATTGCTCGCGACAGTTGCCAAATTGGTAACCGGATTGGGGACTTTTATAGTAATTGTCTCCGTGGCCCTCCAGACTTGGGAGCCAACCCCCGTAATTTCCCAAAATTAGCAACTAGCCTATCCGTGACGTTACATAAGCAACGCGTACCAGCGGCAAATGCGCCACGGAAGCGCCCTCGCACAGCAACTTCTATTCGGCTGCCTCGTCGATAAGTTGATGTTTTCGCCGATGCTGTTTTACCAGAAAAAGAGCTGACGAATTCTGCAAGAATTGCGTCAAATCGCATCAGCCTCTCGAATCTTGAGGCCTGTCAATATCTGCTGAACGATGCCTGCATGTAGAGGACCACCATCACGCTCTTCCTTCCGTTTATCACGCCATCTCGGGTAACATATATTGGGCCGGGGCCTTCTGAGCGGCCTAAAGTAAATCCTTGTGGTCAGTGCGCAGAAGAGGCCTGATACGGCGCATTTACACCGGTTTCTCCCTATCATGTCTACTCTCGAAAAGATGGAGAGGGACATCTCGGACCATGAGAAGACGCAATTCCAGGGCAGCGGCAACGACGGCCTTGATGGACTCACTAATGAGGAAGGCACGTCGACTTCAAGTTTCCCTTCCATCGCTGTTCTTCCTGACCGTTCAGCGTAGATGCCGCCGGAGGCCTCGGCCGTCATCTCGGCGTGACCTCTTGCACACTTCTCATCGTCGGACGCATCATCGGTACCGGCATCTTCTCGACGCCGTCCTCGATCCTGAGCGGCGTAGGCTCCGTCGGGGCATCACTAATGCTCTGGGTGCTCGGATTCGTTCTCTCGTTTTGTGGCTTGTTCATCTGGCTCGAGTTTGGGACCATGTATCCGCGCAGTGGTGGCGAAAAGGTTTACTTGGAGGCTATCTACCATAAGCCCAAGTACCTCGCTACGGTCTTGTTTGCTGCGAACGCGATCTTACTCGGATTCACTGCGAGCGGGTGTATTGTGGGTACTTATAGATGTCATGTGCGCAATTTTAATTCTGGATGATTGATAGGTCTTTGCGAGCAAGTAAGTGACTTAGTAGAGTCGACCAGGGTGAGAGTGTTGACGTTGGTCCAGCATCCTGGTTTCTGCGGGAAAGGCCACCACAGAATGGACTGAACGTGGCATCGCTCTTGTAGGTGCGTTTATGAGGCGTCGCGAAGATCGCTATCCATCTAACTATCTGGTAACCAGTGATCATATTTGTGACGCTTATGCATGGTCTTACGCCACGCCTCGGCGTATATATCATGAATGTATGAACATGTCAATGCTTTTAGTCTTGGCTTGTCTTCTGACGACTCTGCCGTCTCTCAGTCGTTGACTATCTTCAAGATCGTTCTTCTCCTCGTTGTCGCTGTGACAGGCTTAGTTGTGTTATCAGGAAAAACTCACATCGTTGATCCGCAAGCTCATTTTCATAATGCGTTTGCTGGTAGTTCCCACAGCAGTAGTGACGCGAGTGTTATTTTTTTATCTTTTCCATCAATGATCCTGATCGGGTTACAACGACGATGGACAGTACGCGACAGCGACATTCAAAGTCCTGAACGCATACGCCGGCTGGTCAAACGTCAACTATGTAATGAACAATGTCAGAAACCCTATTCGAACGCTCAAGATCGCGGGACCTCTCGGACTGGGTATTTGTGCGGTTCTGTACATCCTGGCCAACATCGCGTATTTCAGCGCGGCGTCCCAGGTGCGTTGTATCGTCTTTCTCGTGTGGCACGTCTGTTGTATTAAGGCTGTCGGTGCCACCATTCTTGGTGACAGACCCAGATCAAGTCTTCTGGGGTGACTGTGGCTGCTCTATTTTTCAAGAATGTATTCGGAACGAATGCGGAGCTTGCATTGAGCGTTTTCGTCGCTCTCAGGTATGTAGCACGTTCTCTTATTTTGCTTGTGAAGTTCGTTGACAACCTGACCCTTTCTATGGTTAATCTTTGCGGTGCAGTGCGCTAGGGGTGAGTGTTGGTTATGTGCATGATATGATTCACCGTGTACTGACGTCACCTTAGAACGTTATTACAGTCGTACGTGCCGATGTATTTGTGGTCCCCCTTGACGCTCATGAAAAGACAAAAAATGGATAGACGTTTGCTGCTTCGCGCGTTAATCAGGGTAAGCAGACATACCACCCACCTCATTCCCGACATTGATTACGCGATGTGGCTACACAGAGTTGGCTAAGGAGGGTGTTCCTCTCCCATTCGGTAACAAGTTCTGGGCGTCAAATTGGCCCACAGGAAAGTCGCCTCTACCTGGGCTCATCATTCATCTGATCCCTTCAGTGAGTGCACTCCTTGTTACTTGGGACGAATGCACCAACCGAGCCGCGAGCGCAGGTCATTGTGATTCTTGGACCACCCGTCAATGTCGTGTATCCCTTCATATTAGATGTCGAAGGATACCCCGGTCAGATTATCAACTTCTTCATCGTCATTGTACGTCATCCTTTAAACCCTTCTTTCGCGTGCCATGATTCTCGTGTAGGGACTCTTTTGGATGCGTTGGCATAGGCCAGATATCCCCAGGCCATTCAAAGGTAGGTTCGTTTCGCGTGGCGGAGCTTGCACTGACGACGTTCATTTCAGTCTGGTGGCCTCTCGCAGTATTCTATCTCGCTGCAGCAGTGTTCCGTGAGTGTCGTTTCACACAAGGTTTTATAGGACACTCATGTGTAACCTATGTGTAAAGTCATGATTGCGCCATACCTGCCTCCGTCCAATAAAGTTGGAGATACCCCTCCTTTGCCATATTATCTGTGCGTCGAAACCCTTGTTCGCAAAGCAGACGCGCTCATGACGGGACGGGCAACCACAGGTATTGTCTTGTCGGGATTGGTGTCTTGTTCGTAGGGGTCTTGTATTGGGCTGGGTGGCGCATCCTGTTGCCCAAAGTGTTCGGATATGAACTCGTACCCCACAAAGAGACACTTGAAGACGGTACTGTGGTGACTTTGGTACGTGCTTCAGACTTTGAACCTACGAATGTGGGCAACTCGAGCTGACTTGGTCGCGCTAATCGTAGTTTTCGCGCAAGAAAACTCAGTGATGTGGAATGGGTTAGTCGATGTCACTGCTTCTCTTTAACTTTTCTTGTCTATGGGTATTGGTATGTATGACTTTTGAATATCGTGTTTGTTATCGCGCGTGTATGCGCTCTGATCTGCTCTTCGCTGGTCGACCGAACTGTAGGAGTCGGAAACTGCCGATACAATCGTAACCCGTATCTGCCCTATCAGAAGCAGCCCGGCGTTTCTTGATATTGGGCGGCCATTTGAAATCGTGTGCTTCCGATGTTTGGGCTTCTCGCGAGGCATTTTCTTTCACCCGAAGGGTGGACCTGTTCTCGTTTCCCTCGTCTTGTCTGTGCGCCTTTCGTTAGTTTTCCGAAGATGGGAGATCGCCCAGACAGTAAAAACCATCTGACCGAGGTTATCCTATCCGATGTCAACGTGGGTCCTGGAGGACTCTCCTTTGAGGAAGGTAAGTCGGTTCGCTCTTTCTCGGTTCCGGTTCATCCACCTTCTGGCCTGTCCATTTTTTCCTAGACACCGCCGGTGGCCTTGGTCGCCATCTCGGCGTCGTCACATGTACCCTTCTCATTGTCGGACGTATCATCGGTACCGACATCTTCTCAACCCCATCCTCGATTCTGAACAGCGTGGGGTCCGTCGGCGCATCTCTCATGCTATGGATCCTTGGATTCATCCTTTCGTTTTGTGGCCTGTTCATCTGGCTCGAGTTTGGCACCATGTATCCCCGTAGCGGCGGTGAAAAGGTTTACTTGGAGGCCGTATACCAAAAGCCGAAGTACCTCGCAACCGCGGTGTTTGCTGCGAACGCGATTATACTAGGGTTTTCCGCGGGTGGTTGTATTGTGAGTGCAGATTGTGGGTCGCCTACGCGTCTAACGTTGGATGAGACACAGGTATTTGCAAGCAAGTAAGCGACCTGGTATATTCGTCTAGGGCGAATGTGTTGACGTCTGTCTAGCATCCTAGTCGCTGCAGGAAAGGTCGCCACGAATTGGTCTGAGCGTGGCATTGCTCTTGGCAGTGTGTTTCTTTCACCGCCCTCTATATGCGCAGATGTCAAACGTGGTTTCAGCGATCATTTTCGTGACGCTTCTTCACGGGGTTACACCATATATAGGTGTTTATGTCATGAATGTGCGATGTGACCATGCTTTTTGCCTTTGCATGCTTCTTAATAATGAGACGGCATTCCAGTTACTGACGATCTCCAAGATCTTCATTCTTGTATTTGTGGTCGTAACGGGCTGGGTTGTGTTATCAGGACAAACCCACATTGCTAATTCGCATGCCAACTTCAGCAACATGTTTGCTGGTAGTTCCCACAGCGGTGGCGATGTAAGTGTTGTTTTCTTTGATCAGGTATCTGCATCGACGACGGGGCAGTATGCCACAGCGACCTTCAAGGTCCTGGACGCGTACGCTGGATGGTCAAATGTCAACTACGTACTCAACAATGTACGGAACCCTGTTCGGACACTCAAGATTTCGGGGCCGCTCGGGCTGGGTATCTGCGCCGCTCTTTACATCTTTGCAAACATTGCCTATTTTAGCGCGGCGACAAAGGTTTGACCATGGTTTGCTACAATCAGGTATCGATATCATATATAATACTTGGCGATAGGCCCAGCTCGAGTCCTCTGGAGTGACTGTCGCCAGTCTTTTTTTCAAAAATGTGTTCGGAACAAAGGCGGAGCGTGCGTTGAGCGTTTTTGTTGCTCTCAGGTATTCTTTGTTTGTTTTCTGTTTTCCAAAATCTGATGGCTGAACTTTACTGTGTAGTGCGCTGGGAGTGAGTATTGACATACTCGCCGTTGTATACGCTTTGCTAACGTCATCTCAGAATGTAGTCACTGTCGTATGTGCTCATAGCTTTGTCTATTCTGGTTCATGCACGTATGTAGATGTGGATAGACATTTGCAGCGGCTCGCGTTAACCAAGGTAAGCACACGAATGATCACGTCCATACCGGGTCATCGATGAAGATGTACTGCTTCCCTTCAAATAGAACTCGCTAAAGAGGGTATTCCTCTTCCCTTTGGTAACAAGTTCTGGGCGTCAAACTGGCCCACAGGCAAAACGCCTATACCAGGCCTCATCATGCATCTGATACCTACAGTCAGTATAATCCTTGCTCGCCTGGTAGAAATGGATAGACAGAGCTGCGAGCGTAGATCATCGTGATTCTCGGGCCACCCGCCAATGTTGTATTTCCCTTCATATTGGACGTCTCGGGATACCCCTCTCAGATCATCAACTTCTTCATTGTCATCGTATGTTATTCTTTGAATCATTCTTCCCGTTCGTTAAAGTTGATGTGTAGGGACTCTTTTGGCTCCGATGGAAGAGACCGGATATCCCCAGGCCATTCAAGGGTGGGTGCATTTCGTATGAGGAAGTCTAGCTAATACTCAGTCATCCTAGTCTGGTGGCCACTAGCAGTGTTCTATCTTGCTGCAGCGGTATTTCGTGAGTGTTGGTTCGCACGCCACACTCCACGGACGACGGCGCTCATGTGCGACGTCCGATAGTCATGACTGCACCGTTCCTGCCTCCATCCAATGGGGTCGGAGACACCCCTCCCTTGCCATATTATCTGTACGTCCATGCCCTCGTTTTTGAAGCACCTTCAGCTGGATGAGAAATAATAGGTATTGTCTCGTTGGAGCGGGCGTCTTGGTGTTCGGGGCCGTTTATTGGGCTGGATGGCGGATCGTGCTGCCAAAGGTGTTTAAGTACGAGCTCGAGCCCCGTAAAGAAAAGCTCGAAGACGGTACGGTGGTGACAATAGTGCGTCGTCCCTGACTTGCGTCTACAAAACACACGTCGAAACCGAACTGATGGATGCATAGTTTTCAGGCAAGAAGTTTCGATGAATAACTGCGACGATTGTCTTCGGTGATAGTCGTGATTAGGCACCGTCGCATTGCTTTATGGAATAGGTAGGTTCTTGTTATATCCGGCTGAGAATGAAAAGGAACCGTCGCTCGCCGGAACCAAAGGCGATGTGGTATAGTATGCAACTTGGTTGTTCGTGAGACTCCGAAAAACAGCATATTCGAGTTGTCGAACCCAGCATGTCGACAAACTGACTATAGAGTCTTTGATCCGTTGCCGATTCCATCTTTCCCCATGGCCTTTCGACCATGACTGGTAAAGGTTCGGGGTTGTGACGCCACTTTGAATGTTGAAGCGCCCACGGAAACCAATCAAGCATGCTAAGTCCTACAGCAGGCTGTTCGTTCGCCCTCAGTGACAGCAGTAGGTGACTGATGACTGGTGTCCGACCCGAACATTCCTCGGACCGTATATTATCTTCCTTCTTCGTCTGGCCGCCATTTCTGAAGGCCGCCAAGAGGACCTGTGGGGACGACTGGCGCGCATTACGGGAGGTCCGACAAGAAAGCATGATAGGAAGAGAGAAATTATAACTTACGGGGATCGGAACCGCAAGGGATGGCAGAGCGTGGCCGCAGTGCCGTTCCCTGTCAAGAGGCGACCGACTCGGAGGTGTACATAGCGCCGCCCTTGAGCCCCAGGAACAATGCTGGGCCGAGGAAGGGATCAATTTGCCCCGATGAGTTCCGGCCGAGAACACGACGCCGGGCGGCCGGCGTGACTTGCAGTGCGGCTGTACTGTTGTGATGTCAACATGTTTGCTACCAACTAAACTTGAACAGGTTGAGGCCGAAGGCCTCAGGATCAAGATGCTGATCAGGTTGTGTGTTGAATGTTGAATACTTTCGGATAGGACGTCTCACCTCAAATTGGAGCTACCCTGATACCAGCAGCCTACATATAACTTCGCCGTCGTTACGACGACCAATTTTAGACGTTTCGCTTCGTCTCCCAGCCCAGCCACATCACACCCTGTATACATAGACGTCCTTGCCACGGGAATATCACGCTTTTTCCCTCCACGCCGGACACTGCCACCGGTAAGGGAAAAAACACGACAATTCAATTTCGAATCGTGTCATCTCACAGGGACCGCCCGAGCACTGACAGGCTTACTTCGTGGCCGCTCTCTCAGCCTGAGGACGTGCTCAATTGCATCCATGGAGCAGACCGTGTGTGGTGGTATTCTCAGCGTCTCCTAGTGCGAAGACGCGTCATGAATGGAGTCGTGGGTTTCCTCGGCGTTGGAGGGAGGTGTGTGGGTGCGAGCGTCCCTTCTTGGACATTGATCCGAGTAACCTTGCGTTGTTCAGTGTTTATCTTGTGCCCCGACGACGCCTATAAATGAAGTGAGGTCCTGGCTCGACACACTTGCACGGCTTCGTTCGTCCTGCCTCGTCCTTCCATCCCGCCTTCTTGCTATCTCCCTGTCGCATTCATCAGCAAGAACAAGTGATACCTGCTGAACTCACACCCTATCTTCATCATCTATCATGTCCCAGAAACTCACATTCACGACGACGAACGTGCTCAGCACGGTAGTTTCCAACGAGACCGACACCATCTACTATGATATCCAGACACCCGAGTGGGAGCCACATCTGACGACCGTGCGAAGACTCGATCGGCAGGCGAACAAGTACGAAATCACGGCAGTTATTTCTGGCGAGCCAAACAAGCCTATCGAGGTCAAATTGTACGACGGTGCTTTCGAACCCGAGGAACAGTGGATCAAGAAGATCGATGGGACGACACCAGAGGAGAAGTGAGAACGTCCATTTGTTCTCTTCACTTCCACGCTAATCGTTCTCTCTCGGAACATAGTCGGTGGCAGTTCGATGATGGCGAAGGAAACATGTTCGCATGGATGGTAACGGATACGAGATTGGAGGTGAGTGTAACAGGTTATTAGACGTCGAGACATTCAAATGACACGAATGGCAGCTCCGTGGTTCGGAAGGGGACAAGACCGCAGCTCCTCTCGCAACGTTTTATCAGCACAAGCGCCACTGGTTGTTGTGCACGACGTCGGAACCTGCATACTTGGATATCTCCGATGCGGCCATTGAATCGCTAGATGGTATCATAGGTTCGTCGTTTTCAGAGAAACATTCCAAGAAGGAAGCGCTGATACATTTTCTGATACAGTTTCGCTGTTAATTATCGAACGGAAGCGTAGAGCAAAGGCACTGGTGTAACCGTTGTATTTTTATGAGCTGTATTATGGAGCGGGCTGTGTCAACTATAATCTCTTCAGTTACTGAATCATAGAATAAAAATTATTCTTACTTTGGGCTTGGTCGCCAAGCTTCGTCTTGAGAGTCTTCGATCAGAAAGTCATACCAGAACATGGCGATGGGAGCTGTAGTCAGGTGCCAGAGAGCATGTGCATCTAGAACGCGACCCAGGGGCGGAAAGTCGAATACCTCGAGTGCGGTGGCGGCCGTGGTGAGAAGCACAAAGATACCTGCTTTGTAAGCATGGCGCGGGCGGTATGCCTTGGTTGCGTAAGGGAATCGTCGGAAAAACTGAGTTGGGATGGAATACAACAACCAGAGGACGTTGTGTGATACACCGATCATGAGGTTGAAGACGATGTTGTATGTATAGTCAAATCGTGGGAGTGCCGTGAGATATGTGACGTGAGACAGATAGAGCAAGATGCACAACGCAGACCACCCGAGGCGCACGAGCGAACGTTGGTCGTCCTGAGGTTTAGATGACAGAGCATATAAGTTTGCCATGCGGATGACTGCATAATAGAACGCGTATAGAATGGCTAGTGCAGCTGAGAAATAATCCAACTTCTCAGTGAGTGGTAGGTCTACACGCTTGTCAGTCACAATAAAAGCACATGGACACTTTCTCACCCCTAGTATGAAATACACTCGACCACATCCACGCATTGACGCTGAGGTATGCCCAAGTGAGATAGTATCCCCTGAACGGATGACTTTTGGGTATCTTTTGGGCTACCTGGCAAGCACCTTGCAAATGAGACCACATGTTCCAGAGAGAGAAAGCGACCGAGGCAGGTTCCTGCATGCCAAGAAAGCGCCAGAAGGGCCATTTTCCGTAATATTGCTGGATATCCTGACCGAGATCGACAGCCTTGTCTGTCAGCATGTGCATGCATTGGTATTTACAGTCGTCGGTGCACGTCCAGCGCGTCAAGCGAAGGACTAGCGGGAGGGTTGCCCACGGGTGACATTGATCCCCATAGCAAGTCGAGACGCAGTTCTGGAACTCGGTAGACCTGTCTCCTGCGGACCCATGAGCCATGCTAGCCAAGAGCACCAGGATACATGCAGAGGATAAAAACCCCTTCATCATGATGGACGCGAGCGGAGACAAGGAGGAACGGTGGACGTACCATTTTTGGTTCGCTTTCCCACAACGTGCACAACACGCCCTCTCTCTCATCATCACACTCAGAATCAAGAAAAGATAACATTACAAGGTAAGCTTAGCAAGATCACTCGGAACAAGAAAGAACTGACGCGAGTTTTCCTTCCTAGTGTTCGTCTCAGCAATATTTATCTGCCTAGTACTTGATATTCGGCTTTTGATCACCGCCGACGCACACGACGCGTATCTCGCCGTTCGTGCCCTGAACAAGTACGACCACCGCAAAGATCTGGGACATGGTTCGAAGCTCTCAGTCCACAACCTTTTCGTCCTCTGCCTACTTCGATGACCGAGGTCCCCATGGTACCGCCCAACCGATCACCGAATTCGTGAACGTAAGTCGAGCTGATCAAAACTGCGTCTGGAGCTTTTGAAATGAAAGAAAAAGCCACATTCCCGTCCAATAGTGTCCTACTTTTTCCCAAAAGGCGTCGGCGAATATCATTATGGGGTACGTGAAATGTCCTCCGTGCGCTTCCGAGGTCGGTTATGATTCATGACTTGTTCTTTTTTGCTTTTAGGAACGACACCCGATGAAACCGCATCGACTAACGCTCACTAATGCACTCGTCATTGGTTACGGTCTAGACAAGCAGATCCATCACATTTATAATCCCCGCCCCGCGACGCAGGAAGAACTCGAAATGTACCACGACCACGACTACATCGAGTTTCTGTCCAGGTGAGCATTTTACCGTTCGACAGAACCTAGTGCGTTGAGAGCATTGATCTCGCAGGGTAACTCCCGGAAATCAAAACGACATGAGACATCTGATTGACACGTTCAATTGTGTCGAAGATTGTCCCATATTTTCTGACATGTACGATTTTTGCCGTATGTATGCCGGTGCGTCACTCGCCGGTGCACGTAAACTTTGTTCTGGTACTTGCGACACCGCGATCAATTGGTCCGGTGGCCTTCACCATGCGAAACGAGGGGAAGCGAGCGGTTTCTGCTACGTCAACGACATCGTAATTGCGATACTGGAGCTCTTGAGGTAAGAGAATTGATTCCAGCGTGTCCCAGCATCCTCAACGACCGTCCTAGATATCACCCGAGGGTGCTTTATGTCGACATCGACATTCACCACGGCGACGGCGTGGAGCTCGCATTCTACCACTCGAATCGTGTCATGACCGTATCGTTTCACAAGTATACTGGCGAGTTCTTTCCTGGGACAGGCAAGCTCGACGACAACGGCGCCAACTTGGGCAAACACTTTTGCCTCAATGTTCCCCTTCAAGACGGTATCGACGACGAGATGTATCTCACCGTGTTCAAAACCGTTATCGAAGACACCGTCGCTTCGTTCCGTCCGACGGCTATTGTCCTGCAATGCGGGGCCGATTCCCTGGGCTGCGACCGACTTGGCGCATTCAACCTTTCCATCGCCGCACACGGCGAGTGCGTCAACTTTGTGCGCAAGTTCAACGTGCCGCTCTTAGTCCTCGGCGGCGGGGGTTACACCATTAAGAACGTCAGCCGTTGTTGGACGTACGAGACGGCGGTACTTGTCGGCGCCGCGATCCCAGATGAGCTTCCCGCGACGGTGTACGACCCATTCTTCCGCGATTCCGAGTGGAAGCTGCACCCCCCGCTGACAGGTCGTGTCGAGAACCAGAATTCCCCCGCGTCGCTGCAGAAAATAACGATCGGGATCCGGACCAAGCTGCGGTATCTGCAAGGTGCGCCAAGCGTAGCGATGCAGGAGATTCCGCCCGATCTGGAGGGGTTGCTCGCGGACGAGGATAAGACGCAGGAGGAGAAGGACGAGGAGAGGGGGACGGCGATGGCGGGGGAGAGTCGGAGTGACCGAACGATGGCGAGAAACGAGTACTTTAATGGGGAGAACGACGTGGACCAGGAGCCGTCGCCGTCGGTGGGGACAAGGCGGGTGCCGGTTGCGTCACGTCGTACGAGGGGGTCTGGTAAGCGGGCGCGTGGGCGGGGGAGGAGTCGAGCGAGCGCTGTAGTTGCGGCTGCAGGTGCGAGAGAGAACGAAGGGGAGGAGGACGGAGATGAGAATGGGGCGGTGTCTGCGCCTGTGTCCTCCAGGGCTGCGAGATCGAGAGCAAGGAAACCGCGCAAACAGAGGGCGAAGGCAACGACGGAGAAAGAAAAAGACAAGGATAAAGACAAGGAAGGGGACAAAGAGGACAAAGACAAGGACAAGGATCTGACGGACGTGGATCTGGATGCTGCCGGTGAGTCGGGGCAGGAGCCAATGACGCCGATGGATCTTGAGGTCGACGTGTCTTGACTTCGAAGAAACCTAAAATCTGTGTTCGATTGGAACATGCTGTACCTAAATATCAATGTAGTCGTGTAGCTGAGGGATATCTCCCCACCCTTTTAGATAACAGTTATGATATAGTTAAATAAGGAGGCGATGATACAACTATGGAGTTACGCCCAGGAACGACACAAGCACGAAACACAACACAAGGAGCAACTGTCCTATCAAGTCCATCAGCGCAGAGTGGACGGGTAATGCGTACATGTCGGGGTCCAGCCCTTTCGACCATAGATAATGGGTGAGCGATCGTGCGACGACGAGGGACACGCAGACCTGTTGTCTTGCTCAGAGCATGTTCGAGGATGAGGAAACGACTAGGGTACTCACTGCACAACAAAAGAAAGCGAGGGAAAATATAGCGAATAAGATAGGCAGCTTTAACCAGCCGAAATTATGTAGTACCGCAAGGAAGATGATTTCTATAGGCACCGTCACGAGACCAAGCGTGACCATGACGAGCCGCGACGAAGGCCCAGAGTCACTAGAAGGAGATATATATGATGCAGTAGCGTGTAGAGAAGTTGATAGACGCGAGATAAATATAGACCCCACACTCCCAGGTAGTCCTGAAAGAATTCAGTAATCTGTGGTGCTGGAGGAGAACAGTACTTGCCACTGATGACGACAGCAAGGAGAGGAAACCCTGGATACCTGGAAGCAAACATATCGAGCACGATACCTGTCCCACAACTGATGACCATAGCGCCAAAGAGGGGTGTCCAGCCCTGCCATATGAGATCTTTGACCACGTTGTTCCCTCGCACGACGACAGCACATGCTGCTGCGGAACAGACGAGAAGGACCACAATGAGAAGGGGCAGTACCGAATTGACGTAGTTGATCAAAACGGAGCTAATGGCTCCAAGGAGGGATAATGTCACCAAATCACCAAGAAAAGAAGCAACAGGTGGAGCAATATTATCTGAGGACATCCAGTCAGATATAAAAAAAATGCTGAAAAGGTAGAACGAACCTGGATCACGCCCATAACGACGACAAAGTACAACAAGAAAGCACATGAATGATCCAAGGAGGATGCTCGCCAAGCAGGCGGAAAGCATCGAGGATGCTGCGACCATGACAAATCTGATCAAAGGATAAGGCTGGGTGACACAGCCAAGCGTTTTGGGGCCTACTCGATGAGTCCAGACTTTGGAAGTCCCGTGTTTATAGGCACGGGGCGGGCGGCTCTCATGGCAAGGTGCATTGTACTATTGGACCCTGGACCCCCCTCTGATGACACTGGAGGTCCAGGATTCGGAATAAAAATAGATAAAAGCATGGCAGCAGAAGCAGCTACGCAAGCTACAACTGTTGCTTGAACTTGAAGGAGAGCGAGGTTTCCGAGGATGATTTGGCGCCGACGTTTGGGTTGGTCGAGTTCGCCCATATTGGCAGCGGTCCCTAGCCTTGCGGAGAGATTCATTTCGAGATTCCCTTTGAGGTTCATTATGACAGGGACGATCATGATGAGCTCTCCAATTGTCCTCATGGCTTTCCAACGCTGTTTGAGTGTTGGCGGCGCGTTTCCTGAAAAGTCGTGCATGGGTGAACTCACCGACACGTGGTCCAAAAGTTCGCCAGTGAATAAAAGGCTGATGGTAGTGAGAAGCAAGGTCGGAGCGCTCTACAATATCTCGTCATGCGATTTACAGTTCCACATTGTCGAGCAAGGGCACATACCTCGAGCACGATGCCGCTCACTTGTCTCCATGCGGGTGTGTCCAACCGCTCTGGATCTCTTGTTCTCCCCTCTGCACCCAAGAGCGTCGCGGTGTTTTCGTCGTCCTCGCTGCCGAAATGGTCCTCACCGAACTCGTCGTCGTCATACTGTCCGGTTTTAGAAGAGGCTGTCAATGGGTCGGTTAAGTTGCGCAGGTTAGCAAGCTCGATGTCGTCGACGATGACAAAGGGTTCCTCTTTGTCTTGTGGTGATGGTGTATTCTGCGCTGACCCATTCATTCCTTCTCTTCGAGTCGCCGTCGCCGCCGTCGTCGGTGTCGATGAGCACGCTGTGTGGGAATGTATGTATTACATAATCAGCAACCAAATCCATTTAGCGCTCATGATACAACGCTAAACGTAGTGCTGGCCTTGGCTTCTTCTCACCTGGCTACTGCTTCAAATTCTACATCCAGCAGCTCGAGTGCGTCGCGTCGGACGTTCTCCTCGACCTGCGTGGCGACCAGCACTCGTTCCGGTCACAGAAAATCACGTTCGCCGTGCCCACCGTCCGCCGACGGGCTGCCATGTCGTCAAAGCTAGTTCCTTATACGCATCCCTCTGTCGCTCGGTCTTCGCTGTTTAAAAACCAGTCCGAGGCCGTTCCACCGATAGATGAACTCGAATCGCTCTATTCCGAGTTGCAGCTCCTCCGGCAGAAGACTCTCGAGCGCGCCAAGAAGGCAGGTGATGACCTCAAAACGATCGAGGAGTCCATACGGCGAGCAAAGGAGAAATTAAAGGGTAACTCCTCCGCTACGGTCAACGGTTCTGTCAAGGCCCGGCCCACATCTTTGGTGGCATCAGCTCTGGCATCAGCCAAGGCATCACAGGATCCGCGTAGACCGTACGTATTTCATCAGTAACGTTTACACCAACCTCTCTCATTAGTATGGGCGCAGACTACCCGCCGACCTCAAGCAAAAGAAGAAGAAGCGTAAACGGGAGGGTGATAGTGATTTGGAAGGTGCGAAGTAAATACCGCTGATAATTAGCACTCGGGACCGACCCATCGATTCTACAGACACTGGAAAGGCTATCAAGACGGTGCCCCCGACACATGCCCCATCACTTGTACTGCCCAAACCCAAGGCCGTAGGTTCCGCATCAAATCACGCCAAGGCGAGTATCACTGTCACCGTGATTGCAAGCATTATTGACAGAGCCTCAGCCACAACATTTACCCGACTTCTCCATCCCACCACCCGCACAACTGCTCCCTCCGCGTCCTCTTATACCGCCTGCACCGGTGCCTGGACCCAGTCAACCTACAGAAGTTACGGAAGATTTCAGTAAATGGAAGCAACCGTCACAAACTCCTGTCAACACATTCTACACGAGCATTGAGCCATGGATACGAGGGGTCAAGGAAGAAGACATTGGCTTCCTCGAGTTCACGGCTGACGAGGTAGAACCTTACATCATGCCCAAACTCGGGCGCCATTATTTAGACGTGTGGGAGGAGACGGACACCGAAGTTTACGGTGGGCCATTACCTGGACTTGCACCTCACCGGACAGGCGAAGGTCTGGCTCTGCCGAAATGGGATCCTTCGACGCTCATGGAAACCGATCTTTCAACCGAGGAGCGAAGTCATGGCCCTCTTACGGAACGGCTGATCAGTGCCTTACTCCCAATACAGGATGCCGCCACTTCCTGGAAGGGCGTGAAGGCAGCCGAGGATGCCATGGAGGGACGACCGGGTGGTACTGGAGCTGCTGCAGCTAGGCGAGAGAAAGTGAACGTTGCTGATCTGGAGGAACGCATCTCAGATACCATGCGGTTTCATGGTCTTCTAGGAGACCCGGTAAATCATGCTAGATATAAACATTACGATTTCTTTTTTCTCTGACTCTTTGCACAGCCCGATTACACCGCCAGGGTAGACGATCCGATCGCCACAGCGCTCCGTCACGCTCAAAGCGAACTTCGAACGGTCGTAGCCCTCAACAAAGCTCGGAAGGCACGCCTGACGAACATCTCCAAAGATCG
Source organism: Leccinum sublutescens (assembly GCA_038091555.1). Lineage (NCBI taxonomy): Eukaryota > Fungi > Basidiomycota > Agaricomycetes > Boletales > Boletaceae > Leccinum > Leccinum sublutescens. The sequence continues at coordinate 12,965 of JBBPOR010000052.1, read as the reverse complement.
TCTCGGGTACCAAGAGTACTTGGAACTACGAGACACCCTCGACAAGAGCATTGTCACCCTTTACAGCAAGCTCCAGAAAAAGGACGCCCCGAAGCTCTCCAAGAAGAAGAAAAAGGGCCCCGAAGTCAATGGAAACGTGAACGGCGGCGGCGTCACGTCCGTCGAGCTGCCCAAGCCCCCACCCTCCGCGCTTGGTCTCGGCCCTGACGATGATCTACATTGTGTGGTACCCGATCAGTTGAATCAGCTGGTCGAGACGAGACGGCAATGGGTCACGACGGTGGGGGGCGTATTTGATGAGAAGGAACGGGCGTCTCCGGGACGGATCTGGGGTTTGCCCAAGAAGAGCATCTATGAAGGACTGGAGGAGGCAGTCAAGCATGACGCACAGGGTTCGCTGCAGCCGCCGAACGGCATAGTCGACAGCAGCTCACGGACTACTACTAGTACACGTCAGAACGCGACGCAGGGAGACGAGATGGACGTGGGATGATTACGATGACTTTTCTGACGCTGCCTGCGCGCGTACGCCGGGATGCGTCTGGGTGTATGTGGGGCGGACGCACGTTCGTTTTATGGAGTCCTTTGGACCCTTAATCTTATTCTTCATGTTCATCGATTCATCGCTCACTTTTGTTCTTACTTTCACTTTTCCACTTGTACTCTGTGCTTTGCAACACCCCCCACGGTCCATTGTACTACATATACTGCTCGAACTAGTGCGGGAAGGATATTTTCCACTCGGGAACGTAATGGCATTATGTAGGTAGCGCAATGTCGACGATCGACACCTGTCTGATTCGACAAATCCGTGCCATTCAGATCAGGCCTTAGCATTCCCCTGAAACCACACACTATGCTCACGAGAAGTGGTGACAAAGTTGATTCCTGGACAAAAAGTTGCTTCGGTAATCTTGATGCGTCCTTACAGTAGTAACGTCAGGGAAAAGCGACTGTGCATCAACCGGAGAACTAAAGGCTTATACAAATCGTACCATGTAACTCAGGCTGATACGTGATGCCATGGGTATAAACATATAGGCAGAAAGGTTATTGGACACCCTCCGGGCACTCCTGGACCCTTCCCCACACATTGCAATAATGCTATGTATTGTGACCATGATCCCAAATTACCAAGTTGCTGGCATGACAAGTGTTAATGGGCCAGTATGCAATCAGGCTGCAACAAAGGCTGTCACCCGTTTGCAGTGGTCCGTGGACACAGATCCGACGCCAAGTTGAGCGCGGGGAAGAACGTTACTGTAACCCGACTGTCGGGCCGGTGATTCACTGTCACGGTGGGCATGTCGAATCTGGAGGATCTGCTGGTCGAATTCCTTTCGGATTGCCCCGATATCAGTAGTATATATGTACCCCAGTCCCCTGTATCCCATTCCCTCACCCTCTCTCTCTCCTACTCTCATCTTCTGTAATCTGCGAACTGCTAGGCCTTCCCGACAGACCACGGAAGATTGCGACCGTGACTATAAATGTCATCCAACACACGACTGTCGGGCCGGTGATTCACTGTCACGGTGGGCATGTCGAATCTTGATGAGTCCGCGACACTTATTCAGACAAGGTGGGCCGACTTGTTGCTCGCGGTTCTCAAGATCAGAGACTGTGGGATAGCAACAATGAGAAAGACGACCGTGAATTCACCGAAAGGGACTCAAATATTCCTTGTCGCGGCCCCCATGGCATTCATCTAGAGTCGCGCGGAATTGTAACTTTCCCCTTCCCTCGTCCGTGGCAGAGACCAGCCTCGACTGGATTTCGGTCTGTGATGGGAGTTGCACAATGTCATCTGTGAGAACTCACCTGAAAATCGGCCCGCAGAACTAAATGGGAGCAGATTGCGGCAAGGCTATAAAGACAAGAAGCATAGATTGCAACGGACCATCGACAAGGGTCAGTGACCACAACAGCAAACCGGTAAGTCTCATTGAGGTCTATCATGCTACCAGGCTGAGACATCATGCATCAGCTACTTGCCATCATGATCTCCCGTTCTGCGCTCTCGTTTGCTCTCGTCCTCTCGACCCTCCTCGGACTTTCTACTCGTGCAAATGGGTGGTGCTATGGTTGCGGGATCCTTTACGACCCCGCTGAAGTGGAAGGTGTTCAGGTGACTAGCTGGACGTGTTCTGGTGACACCCTCACCTGCTATTACGCTCATACGTCAGAAGGGACTGCCGCGTGCATATTTGACTTTCCTGATGGGGTAAGTGCACCCACCATATGCATTACTGTAAGGGGGGCTGTGTGTATTGACTTTGATCCGAAGTACCCCGTTCAGTCGGCTGACTCGACCTCTATTTGCATCAATAATACAGCCCTCGGCCAAAACAAGGATTGCTCGGGGACCGACAGCCCTTGGAGTTTTGGCAGTGGTTGTACGGCTTCATCGGGCAGAGTTTGAACTTCGGTCACCATTGGTTCTTGTAGATTTTGTATGCATGCAGCTTGGATCGAGTAGGCGAAAGCGAATAATGGCTTCCGGACTTGAGAGTTTCTACGCGCGTGGATAAGCTTAACAGAGCTTGAATGGAACCAAAACTCTACTTAGTACTAGGGTCGCCGTTGGCGACTAGATGCTGAAAAGACACAGAGCGAGCGAGAACGGGACCACGCCGCCGAGAGTGCACGACGGTCACCGCACGCGGCGACGCGGCGTCATCGTATCGTCGCGTCGTGGGGCACACTGGCGCTGCACCGTTGCGCCGAAGTTGTTGGCATCTGTCGTGATCGATCGGGGGTGCTACATAATTCCATCACGTCGAAGCAATACTTTCCCAAGAGGAGAAAAAGTCGGCGGGCCCGAGGGCGCCCTGAGTGTGGTATAAAATCCACGGCATCACGGTATCGATGTCCTGCGGTCACGGCCGCCGGCGCACGCTCAAAACTCAAATTCATACGAAGTCGGGACGTCTGCACGGATCTTGCGACCGTGCGATCGAGACAGCGTACAGGGTTGCCCGAGTTTTCATCGTTTGGCGTGGCAGAAAACGAGGGAGCACATGGGAGCGTAACTAGGAGTCTGCTTTATGCTTTTTCGACTTTTTGTGTTTGGGCGAGTCCCCTTCAACTTTACGCTTCTTTCCTTTTGACTCTTTACTATCTTTGGTTTTCGTTGGTTTCACTTTGGGCGTGGGTGCCGCGTCGGCAGCGGGCTTGTCCACTGAGGTTTCGATAGCGTCTACGTCCATCGACAAGTCTTCCGACTGAGTCTTCTCGGACCGTGCACCATACGGCACGAAGGTATGCTTGAGCACGTCCTTTGGGTAAGATGGGCGTGGGGGATTCTGGTGAACGACCGTCCAGTTTTCTGCAGGCGTCGCGACCGAAGGTTGAGCAGAAACAACAATGTGGCGCGATACCGGTTTCGGAGCTAGTGCAGGATGTGAATAAAAGCCCGTGTGGATAGACGGGACGCGTTTCTTTACCGAGGTATAGCTTGCCCATTTTGCTCTTGCGTGGAAGTAGACATGACAGCCCACGGAGCTCGTCGCCACCTGCCAGCTCTGCGTCATCTTCGCCGGTGGACCAGATATCGTATGTAGCGTTCTTTCTTGCCAGACTCCCGATGAGGGCTGTCCGTGATGAGGAGGGAGGGTCTATATCCAGTCCTTCGAGGTGTTTCGCTTTGATCTACAGGTTTGTATACTCTTCGATAAGGCTGCAGGACGGAGCTCAAGTAGGGAGTGCGTACCGAATCTGGGACGCGGATGAGCCAAATCTCAGTGTCTGGGTCATCATTGACTGCGTCCCACTCGAACACTCCGGCGTCGATGGTGTGGTCGAGCAATACAGCGCCTTCTGGAGGTTTGTATGCCCAATGAGGGTCGTTTCCCTCGTTCTTCTCGCCGTGGTCTGGCGCGGGGACGACAGCAGGTTTAGATTTAGTAGACTTTTTCTTGGTGGGCTTTTTCTTTTTCTGGATTATTTGCTGGGAGATTCCAGTTTCGAGATCGGACGAAGAGGACATGGTGGATTTTTTGTGAAAGCGTTGATTCCCCGTTTTGGGTGTTTGGCAAAAGCTTTAGAAATAAACAAGGTCTGCGGACCGGCAACTGGCGTGCGCCTGCGACTCTACTACTACACGTTCGTGTATCTCGTAGCTCAACTGCCTTCACAATCACGATGTCGAAGAAGGTGACGACTGTCTTAACCATAGCTGGCACGGATACAGGCGGAGGCGCGGGAATTCAGGTATCTATGATCCACATTCACTCAGCCATTCATCACTGAAGACCAACTAAAAGGCTGATCTTAGGACGATTGCGGCACACGGGTGCTATGGTACTAGCGTTGTTACGGCCATGACGGCACAGAACACTACCGGCGTTCAGGCGATACAAGGCGTGCCGCACGAATTCGTAGCGCAACAGGCGTGTACTTTTCCTTGGCAATAAGTCTGCGTCTCAGACACTCATGTGGAACGACTCCAGATGCGCTCTGTGCTCGACGACATCGATGTACACGCAATCAAGACCGGCATGCTGTTCACCGCTGAGAATACCAGGGCGATATCGTCGACGCTCCGAGAACACTTTCGCACGCGGGGCCGGGTGCCGCTCGTCTGCGATCCTGTCTGCGTTTCGACGTCGGGGCATGTCTTATTACAGCCAGACGCTGTCGACACTGTCATAGAGGAGCTGTTCCCCATCTCCACGCTCATCACGCCGAACCAGAGGGAGACAGAGCTGCTGCTCAAAGCGCGGTCTCTCCCATGCCATATCGCGTCTCTCAGCGACATGGTTGCGGCAGCACAGAACTTGCTGACACTTGGATCGGAAGCTGTTTTACTCAAGGGCGGACACTTTTGTGCTTCATTGAATGACGTTCATCATCTCAAAGTACCCGATGGTGCGACTTTGCAAGTCGACTCGGCGTTCCTCTTGGAAGACATGGATATCCTTCAAACAGGCAAGGTAGAAGAGGTCACGGATGTCGTTGTGGATGTACTTTGTCGACGTGGCGCTGATGTGATCATTCTATACCCTCGTCCCCGCCTTCAATCGAATGGTACGCACGGGACGGGGTGTACTTTGAGCTCTGCGCTCGCGTGTGAGCTCGGGAATGGAATTTCAGGTAAAGGATATCTCAATACAGGGCAATTCATTCTAATTTATCGTGTTCTTCAGTGGAAGAAGCAGTCGCGCGTGCGACGTCGTACACCCATCTCGCCATCGAAACTGCCCCATCCATCGGAAATGGATTTGGCCCGGTGGACCACCTCCACTCAGTGTCGAGGCTCGTCGTACCACCGTAAGCACGTTGAGCTAACATACTGTACGCGCGCTAGAGCGTTCTCCCCGTAGGCGGACGTCCACACACCCATACCCACTGACACACAAGTTCATTCAAAGCACGGCGGAGCTGTGGAAAGCGTTCGTCCGACATGACTTCGTCGTTCAACTCGGAAAGGGTACGCTCGACAGGTCATCCTTCATCCACTTTATCAAGTGCGTGTGCTTTCCTACGTCACACTCGCCACGGTTTGCAGATCCTTACCTCCAAGCCAGACAGGACTATCTGTATTTAAAATATTATGCTAGAGCCTATGCGTAGGTCCCTCCTTTTTCACCAGAAAAAAAGACGACGCAAGCCGGGCAGGCTATTGGCAGCCAAGTCCCATAGCGATTTCACGTCCATTGCCTCCGCAGCAAAGGTCGTGCTGAACATTACGGCTGAGCGCTCCCTACACGCGAAATTTTGCGCGCAGTTCGGCATCACGCTGGAAGAGCTCGAGAGGACGCCCGAGTCCCCGGCGACGACGGCGTACGGCGCGTTCCTCATCGATGTGGGCGTACAAGGTGCGGACGCCATTTCAATTACTGACACTGCTCATGTCTGACGCTCGCTCCCCCCTCGACGTAACACGTGTTCTCGTGTAATGTAACGGTTTCACTCGCGTGCGCGTACAAGGGGACACAATGAAGCTCCTGGTGGTACTCGCCGCATGCCTGATAGGGTATGGCCAAATCGGCCTCTGGCTTAAGAAGGAAGCAGGCAAATCCAGGTCTGGGTTCCTCGGGCATGCATGGGTCAAATGGGAACCAGAGAATCCGTACACCGCATGGATGGAAGATTATGCCGGCTCGGTGTATCAAGAGGCAGTGGTCGTTGGCCTTGGTGCGTCTGGGCTCATTTGTCTCTTCCCTGCCTTTCTTCCTTCTTACATTCTGATGTGATCTACTTGATGTAAAGAAATGATTGAAGCTCGGGCAGCTGAAGATCCCCCCTCACCCATGCGATATGCAGAATTGCTGGATATCTGGAAGAGGTGTGTGCATCTCGAAAAGGGATTTTGGGACATGGCAATGAATCAGTTGTAAACTGTAAATACGGTTTGATATTTTGAGTTTGAACATGAGAGATCTCTTCTTTTGTTGCCAAAAAAACCACATCAGAATGGTGGAAAATACGCTTGCCTTTAGTTGCTTGGATCCACCCCCAAACAGACAAGATAATGAGTAAACTGTAATAGAGTTAGTGCATGTAAGAAAGGAAAGGGCAAGTGGCAGAAAAAGAATAACATAGCAAGAAACATCAACTAAAGCTAGGTCCTGGTTCCATATCTTCGGCACTCGAATCCCTCAACATCTCCTCAATCTCAATCTTTATCTTAGGTCCAGACCCCTCTCTGACCGAAATCTCCACCTCGGACTTAGGTTCGGGCTCGGGCTCGGATTTGGGCTTTCGCCTGGACCTGGACTTGGATGGCGAGGAGATCTCCACTTTGATCTCGCTTTTGATCTTAGTCTCAGTCATAATCTTGAGGTTAGCCTTGGCCTTGATCCTGGTACTGCCTGCGCGTGCACTCGGACACAAACCATCCGCGCTCAACGTGCACTCGCCACATTTCGGACCGACGGGTAAGCAGATGGTCTAGAACGTCAGTCCCGTATTGCCCGCGAGGAAGATGTGAAAGTGAAGATCAGAGACAAAAGATCAATTTTATCCTCCGAATCTGCTCACCTGTCCGAATCCAACGAGCAGATGGTTGATTTCGCCATGTAGCTCCTTTGGAAGCCAAGACTCAAGGTTGACTCTGTGTGCACGCACCGCGGGGAAAGGATTCAGTCAGTTCCACGGTGCGCAAAGTAGGTCCACAGACTCTGCTGCGAAAGGCGGAAAGGGAGAGGGAAGGATCACCTCACCTCGTCTCTTCTGGAGTCCGCGTCGGTCGTGCGTGCCATCCTAATCGGTTCGTGATACGGTGGACGTGGACGTCAACACCGATTCCCACGTTTCTGGACGTGTACCCGCGCGTGTTCGAAGGGAAGGTGGAAGGCGGACGAGGGGTCATGAGACCGAGCAATCAACTTTTCATACATGCGCGGATCGAGAAAGGACCACGTACAACTTCCAAGCTACCTGGAGCGTCAAGAACGCCATCTTGGGCCCCACGCCAGGGAGCGAACACAGCTCCTCCACCGTCTTGGGGACGTCGTCGTCAAACTCGTCGTGTAACCGCTGAGCAGCCTGTTTGATGTATCTTTGGTGTCAACAACACAAAAAGGCGAAACGTATCCGAGTCATTATCGTGAGCAAATGGTGTGATGCATCTCAACTCAAACGTACTGCGTCTTTTTCCTCCAAAATCCCACTTTGGCGATGGCTTCCGAGATGGTAGCATCGTCGGCGTCCAACATCGCTTGGACGGAAAGTGTGCCTCCGAGTGCACTCTGTAGTTTAGTGACCGCCGCGTCTGTCACCTCGTCCTTGGTCTGCGAGGAGAGCATCAACGAAACGAGAGTAGCGAAGCGCTGGTTCTAGAATGAACACAGGTTAGTACGAGTCGGTCGCGCCAGGGAAAGCGGGTCTAAGGGGACAAACAGAAACGAAAAATGAAACGAAATGAGGATATTTGTCGTGTCGCTGCGTTGTGAATTGGTAGTGCAGTGCAGCCCACGCAAGAGGACAAACGAAACAAGAACAAATGGTGAGAGCGCAACACTACATAGATCAAAGGTACCTTAGGATCCCGTTCCTTGCGATGCGCCAGCTCACACCCCATTGTATCCACCGGCGCCACGACGCGCGAACGCATGTCCTTGATCGTGGCGTACATGTCCGCCCACCTGGAGGGAGACGCGAGCGGGATATCCAGCGGGCGTGCGACCGCCTTGGATTTGCTCGTGGGTTTCTTCTTGGGTGAACGCCGAGCCGAGGAGGTGCCGCCGTCGCCGGGTTCAAGTTCGAGGTTGTCATCCCCCTTGAGGGTCTCCTTTTTCGGATTTGCCACGGTGCGCGCTGCGGAAGGCTCAAAGGCCACCGGCACGGGGAAGGATTTGTCTACATCCAAGGGGTCTTGTTTGACGCGACAAGATCGTCGCCGTGTGGGGGACGGCTCAGCTTGAGCAGTGGGGGTCTCTGTGGTGGGGAGTTGGTAAAGCGTGACTGCGCTATTGTACGGGCTAGCCTCTGCTGCCAGGCGTGTCAAGCGCGTCGAGGTCGTCCGTCTCGCCGCAGACATTGAGTTTATTATGTAAGAGCAACTTCTTCGAACGTGGCAACGTGCGCGGCGACGCGTCAACAATCATCGGGTCCGATACAATATGATGGACATCGTTTCCAAGTTTCAAGAAATGCAGCTGTTCGCACGTTCGTTGCTCAGGATAGCCATGCCGGCTGCTGTACGGGGAGGGTTGACGGCGCCACAGGGGAACGAAGGGAGGAAGCCTGATAGTGAGCGCTTGAGCCTCCGAGTCATCCCTGACTCTGACAGCTCAACTGAGTGGGCAGCGGATGACAGGCTTCCTGAATCGGCGGGCCACATGCCTTCATTTGATGGCGAGATCGATTTGTTCCTCCACTCCTCAGGCCTTATGCCTCAGGATGGAGGCCCATTAGTAGGACCCGCAGCTCGAGGCGAGTCATGATTCCACTGGTGGCATCCCCGGCCTTCGACTCTTCACATGATGGTCGTGCCGCCGGGGTCGTCGATAATCGTTACAATCCGGCCTCCATTCACAAAGCCGTCGTCGTCTTTTCGTACCTTGAGCTTACACGGCATGCAAAAGATCCCGATCAACTCCCAGACTCGAGGTGCCATCCGAGTATCAAACGTTACTCATCGACTCTGTCATGGATCACATCGAACGTCTACACGATAAGGCGCGTATCGCGTCTCTCCTCTCTAACCATGCTGGCTGACGCCGTCATTTCCAATTCAAGACTCGATACCAGTTCTCGGAAGCATATCACAATGACATCATGTCTCAGATGGGGAATCTTCCGCCGATCGCGGGGGCTGTCACCTGGGCTCTACAAATCGATCAACTCCTGACCTACATGAAATGTGTCGAAGAGGTGCTCGGACAAGGTTGGGAATTATATGCAGAGGGTCAAAAGCTGCAGTCCGAATCAACCGCGTTCCGCAAGAAGCTCGACACCTGACCGGTCTCCGACTCATGGCTGTGAACGGACGTCTGAATGAGATCGTCCGGCTCCGTGGTTCGGGTTCTGGCTCGCGGTTAGCTTTGAACCGCAGACGATCACGCTGTTCAGGGAGGTTTGGAACCTGCTGTGGTTGAACGTTCAGGTGCCGCATATGATCACGAATATGGGAAAGGACGTAAAGCGGGTGTATCCGTACACCGTATCGTTGCTGGAGTCGATGCGGACGTACGAGCAGACGTTGGATCTGGTAGAGCATAATCAGGGGAGTGGCTCGTCAGCGAGTATCGGAATGAGACGAAGAGGACGGTGGCCAAAGGTATGTTTTTGTTTTCTGCTTGCTTCCGTTCCGCTCCTGACCCGACCGGTGTGTCTTTTATAATTGTAAAATTTTCAAGGTATGAGCATCCGCTGGGATCGTGAACCGACACCAAATAGCGCGATTCGTTTCGGGTGCGGACGCGCGGGACAACCAACACGCGCAATTCGTGCGCGAGTTTGCGAACGTGGTGATCAATCTGCACATGCAACGTCAATAAAGACTCCTCGACGTCTGCGTAGACGCACGAGGCGTTTTCGGAGCTGTTGATTAAGATACAGGCTGCGGAACAGCCTGGTGCCTGGCGAGTATGCTGACTCGAAGGATATATTTTCATCACCGTGACAGTAACACTAGAGGCAAGGGCACGTTTGTGAGTGTGGGAAATGGGCAACTACGGTGTTTTTAGCCATGATCGTCATGCCAATTAAAACAAACCCATTCATTTATTGAAGCTTGAAGCTTGAGCGTTGAGCGGTGTCTACTGGGAATACTTGGGCTACTCTAAAGTAGCCAACAGTCATCAGGGTTACCTGAGTCACTGTTCAATTTTTGTTGATCGGACGTCAAGATAATTACACGAGAGATGAACAGTGAACATAATATTGTAAATGCATGTTAACAAAGTATATGCCGACGATGTTAGGCCGTGCATCTAGTGTGAACGATCACGGGAATCGGCGGAAAAGGTACACTTTGGGTTGGATGTCCGATCATTTTTTATTTATCTCTTACTTTCTTCAATATCCCGCGTAGCGCATTTCGTCCTCATTCAGAATCAGGGTGAGACTCGGCCCGAGAGGTTGCTGTACACGTTTCGTCTCCGTGTGCAACTTGATTCAAGTTGGACATTGAGCTTCGTCATCCACTACTAATCGGGGCAGTCGGGAATCAGTATCTACCGGTATGCCACGAACCCAACACGAACCACATGTCTCGGTAATATGTGACATCTCTAACCGTCTGAGATGTATATAATACATGTCGTCTCAATGCAACAGCCTTGCCCCCAGATGTCCACCCAAACGTATCGTCTTCCCGACTTTCTCTCACTGCTGTCTGACAAGAAACCTGGGAGCATAGAACTCAATCCCCATTTCAAGGAAGTCGAAGCTTCATTCAGGGCATGGATACAGAACCTTAAGGGTGACACTGCAAAGGTAATCATGAAATATTATCCGTCGGCCCGGGTCTATCGTTTCTGATCCTTTTTTATTAGATGGCGGAGGGAGCTGAAGAGATTTTGTTTTCTGCCATGTGGTGGCCACGTGCTCCCTATGAATGGTTGTTGGCGCTTACGATCTGGAATGCGGTAGCGTTTGTACTCGATGATATGATGTATGTCTACCTTTATTGTTTCTCTTTCCATGAGCTCAGATGATTGGCATAGCGAACGTTGTCCAAAGGAAGAAGCACTGGTTCTCGCACATTCGTGGGTGGACTCACTTCGCGATGATGCAAAACCCATAGTACAGTATCCTCTCTTGGCATTGATACAGAAGTCGGTCGACCTTTTCGTTTCGTATCTCGTTTCGCCGAACTTACCATCTCGAATGTAGGGATATCGTGCCCAGAGTGAGAATAGCTTTGGGCTTTCATTGGCCCCGATTCGTCGCTGACAACGAGAACTGGTTATTTGCTATGGTACAAGAAGGGCGAGAGCGAGAAGCACAATTGAACAAAAGCGATGTTCAATTGTACTTGAACGTGCGGCGAGCTGGGGTCGGTGCTTTTGTAGCCTTCACTCTGCTTCAGTCCAGCTGCTCCTTGAATATCCCCGACGACGTCTTGGCTCATCCAGCTTTACAAGAAATGGAACACGTCGTAATGGATATAATGATTATTACAAACGTGAGGGGAAACAGGTCTACCAAATTTTCATGATTCTAACTTTATGTTCCTTTAGGATGTCTATTCTTATGGCAAGGAATACAAGTTCGACAAGGCATTCACCAACATCTTGACAGTCATTCGCAATGATAAAAAGACTTGCCATCTGGATTTGCAGGGGGCACTTGATCATTCCGGGAAGCTGGTCGAAGCCCGCCTGGAGCGTTTTCACGCATGTGTGCGCGATTTGCCGTCCTTCAACCCGGAAATCGATGCATACCTCACCTGCTACGCTGAAACTATGGTCGAAACGGCCGTAGCGAACGTGAAGTGGCATTGTGCCAGTCGTCGCTATAATGTGTTCGAGAACGAAGAGGACAAAGAGAACAACATCGTCAGGTGGGCGTTGTAACAACTTGTAACAGGCCTGAGGAATTTTATATATATCTTGGCCGATATTATTTCTAATGTTATCATTTTCCTTCACCTGTAGTCTGGATCGTATTTATACTTGCCACTATGCTTCGGTTTCTTCCAATCGTCCGTTTATTATGGGATGTAAATATATAGCGGGACCACATACCCGCCCCTATTTTGCAATTAGAAAAACTGTCCGATCGTCGATATTACAATAATGCACACTCGAGGAAAGGAGGACGATACTATCATGTACCAAGGACTGAGCTGCCCCACTAGTTGGCCGGTTTGTGAAAACGACCACTACTTCTCTAACAACAACTGTTCTCCTCAATCCTACCTCATTTAACACACGTTCTGAAGCCACGCGAAGTTGAATGGCATCAATCCAGTCAATACTCGTTGAGATAGAAAAAATGATGTGACAATGGACCGTGACGGCCATGCCGAGTACTGCCGCAGCGGAGTATGGCTCTAGCCTCGACGGACGTTGATTCGTTCGACTCCTATCGTGAGCGGAGATACAAATTGTACAGTATGACAACGCAATACTTCATGTGACATTTTGTGACGGCCAACTAGTGGGGCAGCTCAGTCCTTGGTACATGATAGTAGTACTGGAGTATGGATTTTCCGGCAGAATCCGGCTGTACGGCGTCGTCCGCGGAGTTCGTCGGAGTGCGACGCGGCCAATTGCCCACCAGGTCCAGTTGGTGCTCGCGCTCATAAGTACCATGACCGCAATAGCCGTGACACCCGGGCGACTGGCCGCACTCACAAAAGCACGCTGCGACATCTTCAAAACCGCATATAACCCCACGTCCGCACGCACCGGCGCCAAATACCTCCGCGCGCGACTTCGCGGCCCTTCGATGGCCAACTACTACCCTCAAGACCTCGACCTGTCCATCTCCAAGTTCGCCAAGGAGTGGCCAGAGTTGGAGTTGGTCAACTTTGCGGAGGCGCAGAGGCTGTGGGACGTGGACTTGAA
>JBBPOR010000051.1:0-47029 GCA_038091555.1 Leccinum sublutescens | reverse complement strand
TTGAAAACCCATATCAGGAGATAGAATGGCGTGAGATCGGCGCTTAGCGGTGGCTGTACCGAGTTTAGCCGAGGTTCCTGGCTTTCATTTCCGCTATTGATCACGACAATCCGTCCACATATGGTAAGGATACAGTCGATCTCAAGTTGTATGTCATGGAAGGAGGGACTTTTACAAAAAATATGCAAAAATCAGGGAAAATGCATGAATGTATTGCCAAATAGGGGGTACAATCGGTTCGCCCAAACGCGACCAGTCTTTGTCGGTTCTTTATTTTTCCCAAAACTAAAAGACCAAGACTGATTGTAACAAAAACCAGGAAAGACCGGACCGACCAGGACCAGTCCTGGTCGGTCCGGTCCGGTCCTAGGACCGGTTTTTGGTCGGTCCTAGAACACTAGGGGTAACAAGGGATGGTCCATCTCAATCCATTTGCTTTGATTGTCATTCGAAGCGCCCTGAAAGCGTGGTGTCGCATCTTTACAAACCAGTAAATAAATCATAATGGTAAATATACAAGCCAACATACATGGTTGTCACAGTAGCATTCTTGCGCGCCTCTCGACCAGAACGGCCTCAAGTTGTCATCTCACTCATACCTTGGACAGGGCCTGATGGGTAGCGTTTTAAAGTCCGGTTCGGTCTGGTTATTTGCCTTATTTGGGCATAACCGAAACCTTAACCGGTTATGGAAATTCCTAATTTGGACAAAATATAGACTGAACCGAAAAAAAACCGGTTTTGATCGGTTTTCCTCGGTTCGGTAGCCGGTTATGACCGGTTCTGTGGTAGCCAAAAGTTCACACGCACTCATAGCTTTCTGTCCATAAATTGCCATTTTAAGATTTTCTCGAATATGTGCTTGAAGTAGCCAGAATATTCAATCTCGGACTCGTTAGGAAGTTGTTCCCATGCTTAGTAATGGCTGTACCGGATGTAGTAGACACCCCTATCGACCATCTGACCAAGTTTTGAGGCCAATCGGTAGTGATGCGCCTGAGATACAAGTAATCTCGACCTCAATGTGGATAAATTCTAAATATATTGATATCAAAGTCAAATCTGGATGGAAAAATACGCAAAAAATATGGATAAATTGGGGAAATGTAGGGGATATAGGGGTGTAAATAGCACAGCCACAATAACCAGTTTTGACCGGTTTTGACCAGTTTTTGACCAGTTTTGAAAATTTCGAGATTTCTTGTAACCCTAACTGCACCTATCTGTAATTGGGCATAACCGAACCTCTTTAAGCGGTTACAAGCGGTCAGGGTTCGGTTAAGTTATGGTTTTTTATCAGTTACGTGACTGGACTTCGAAATGCTACTGATGGGACCTGAGTTGATGGGCCCAGAGCAGGTTCATTTGGTTGTGACCCTTTATTGTCCACCGACGCCTGGCGCACCTCGATTTCCTCCTCCTTGTAGCAGGACCGGCAGCCGCGCTGAAATTCCATGGTGTCGGAACCAGTATACCACACAGAGAACGGCTTGAGGAGGCCAGTCACAAGATCCGAGTACATCTCGGTGGCGACCTTGGGCGCTTGCATGACCACGATCTCCTTGATGATCGTGGCCTCTGTAATCGATTCGTCTGGTCGAATAAACCAGACAGGCACACCAGCACGGAAGAGCATCTTGGCAACGTAAAATTCACGGATGAATGCGCCCATCCAGCCATTATTGACCGGAGGAAAGGGGGGTGACAGTGTCTTGAATTGAGGGAGGATGATTTCGTAGAAGTCGAAATAAGCTAGAATATCCAGTGCTGCTCACTGGTACTCCGCAACGCAGGCCACAATATCGTGCAAGGGGAAAGATGGTTGAATGCGATGCAGACATGAAGCATAAGCTTCAAGCTCTGGTCCCCTGGCCGGTCAGGACAATCCGTCAACTTGTAGCTTGCAAAACGGATCTTGGTCTCGCGGTTCAGCTCCCGCAAACTGTCAAGACACTCCTTGTTCAAGAATCCGACGGCGAGAGACGACCCAGGCAATACTTCGAAGTCTCCGTACTTAGGTTCGTACCATGCCCAAGGCATACCAGTCCTGCCGTTCCAAGGAGGATAGTCTTGGGGGATTGCAATGGACCACGGGTAACAGGAGCAAAACAGTTGAGGCCAATGGAAGATGTCCATTGCTCCAAAGCGGCCATCTGCACAAGCCTGTACAATGAGCTCCCCATCCACAAAGGGTTGCAGAATCCATCTGCAGTTTGGAGACAAGATCGCCATTCAAAGGACGGTGGGTGAAGGAGAGGGCGTCATGAGCATCGAATTCTAGGCAAAGAAGCTCAGTAGCCTGTAGTGTAGCATCTTGCAAATCAACTCACCAGCGGCATGTTTTCCACCAACTCTGAAGCAGGGTGCAGGGCCAGCTAATCAAGTGATTGTGATGAACGACATGGTGGAAGTGTCTAAGATTGCCAGTTGCGCTGGAGTCGTTGAGGGACAGGAATGGAAGTGCGATGGGATCGCGGATTGCACAAGCTCTACAAGCATGAAGCCATTCGAGACTGCTGAGATACAAAGTCTCTAGCAGTGAGCAGCCAAGTACGGAACTTGCGTGCTGGAAGGGGTTGTTCTAGCACGGGTATGGTTGAGGTTGTGGGGGAAGTTGAATGAGATGTGATCTGGAATAGTAGGTTAGCCCCTCAGATCTCCATGTAGGAAAGCACGTAAACGTACCGGCCTGAACAGCGCGAAATTTCAACAGACCGGTGCAAAGAGGAGGGAGGGAAGGGATGATGAGAGGGATAGTTTCAATGATGTGAATGCTGTTGGAGAAGTGAGCAGAGGGATATCCAACTGTTAGACAGAGTCTCCACAGAATACGCGTGAATGTACCTGAACCTAAAGGCAAATTCCTAAGTTCCAACAGACCGACGGTGCAAAGAGAACTTCCGGAGGGACGGGGTGATGCCAGATATCCTAATGACACGAAGTCATTGGAAAAGAAAAAGATACTGATGACTCGAAGTCAACAAGTATTGAACACTTGAGAGCACAAAGCTCTGAGTGTCTTATGCAGTCGGAAGTGTTTGAGTGAAGATTTTAAATCGTGGCAGTGGAGGTGGTATCCAGTAAGATGATGGTGGGAAGAAGAGAAGAGTGTTGGAGTAAGTGATCCTGCGAGCTGCTATATACTTCAAAATTGATTATTGTTCGGTCCACAACATGTCCACAATTGTCCACAACCCCACATTTCCATCTTTGGCACCGAGGATGACACATCACATGCGTCTATCTCTCTGAAAAACACTAAGTCCCTTCCTTCATTCCACATCACGTGCCCTCCACATGTGTCCATTTCTCAAAAAAAAACGCCATGTCCTTGTCCTCACTACCACCGCTACGGCACTACCCATCCCGCTCCTGCTGTCGATGGGAGGTCAACAGCTTCGTGCTGTCGATCTCTCTTACAAATGCAAGACTCCGTGTCTTGATTTGCACCCAAGAGACTCAGAGACTCGAGCAGCAAGTCTCACCTTACCACCCTCATACAAAGCCTGGATATCTTGATTATTTGAGACAGGATATTTAGTAACCAAAAAGCGAGTCCATCCTGGACCCAATGATGATCCTTCTGATGGTGGTGACCACTCCTCGAACGGCAAGCACCCTACAGGTATGTCAAGTGTTGTTTCCTTGCTTCCTTTATTTGAGACAGGATATTTAGTAACCAAAAAGCGAGTCCATCCTGGACCCAAGCACCCTACAGGTATGTCGAGTGTTGTTCCCTTGCTTCCTTTATTTGAGACAGGATATCTAGTGACCAAAAAGCGAGTCTATCCCAGACCCGATGACGATCCTTCCGATGGCAGCGACCACTCCTCGAATGGCAAGCAACCTACAGGTATGTCAAGTGTCGTTCTCTCGTTTCCTTTATTTGAGACAGGATATTTAGTAACCAAAAAGTGACTCAATCCTGGAACCGATGATGATCTTTCCGACTCCTCCGCTCACCGGAGGAAGATGGCAGGTATGTCAACTGTCCCCACTCCTCGAACCGCAAGAAACTGACAGGTCTCTTGACTGTCCTTCTCCGTTTAGAAGTAAACCAGATGAACATGATAGGTATGTTGACTCATCAGCAATGGAACTGCCTGGAAAATGAAAAATACAAATTTCACTGGAATCCTGGAAGTCTGGATCCTGGAAGTGTCTGGCCAGTCCTGGCCAGAGGGGTACCTTTCTGGAAACTCTGGAAGCTCTGGAAGTACTGGCCAGAACTGGCCAGACCATGGCTAGTTTGCTGATGTAAGGCAGGGACGGTTGGTATATGTTTTCCCGATGAAGCATATCTAAAGCACATCAGAACGAGCGAACACCAAGCGGTAACTGAGTGGACGTACTTAATGCATGTCATGGCCTAGTGATCGACACCATGAACGTGACCACTAAGTAGTGCTATGCCAGTGGTGGGAAAAATTGGATAGACTTACGGTTTGACTCGGACTAAACAGATCCCATATCTGCATCACACTCCTGGCCGATGTTTTATCATCCTTCTCGGCTCATTGCACCTTCCAATAATTTTGTACTTCTTCCCAGACCGAGTCATCCTCGACCGACGACTCATTGAGAGTGTGATAATGCTGTTTTTGACGGTGCTTCAGTTCAGCGAGTATCTCTAAAAATATGTCATTAAATAAGAACGGATATAATACCATGTACTCACCACCTTCCCTCGCCTGGGTGGCATAAAACCATGCTTGGTGCATGTTCCAAGTCGAGCGCTTGTGCGAGAAGGACACCTCCAATGTTGCTCGCCGGAGAATTATGGAGGGAGTCTTGCCGTATTTTTTTGCCAAAGCCTGAGCCTTCTCTCAATCTCCGCACCAAGAGCCTCACATTCTGCCTGTGCCTCAGCAGAGAGGGAACCTTTCGCCATCCCAGTCCGCTTGTCCTTCTTATGATGTTCGTCGTCATCGTCGTCATTGTCATTGGTATCCTCATCATCAGCACAATCACCACCAGAATCGTCAAGATCACTCAGTAGAGTATCTTTGCGCATTCTTGTGGATGGAACTTTGGAAGCACTAGGTCTCTGAGGGTGACGACTGTATCAGCTGTGAGTGGAGAGGCAGTCAAAGTGTACTCACCGGCACAGTGATGAGGGGCGGCACATCAGCCGAATTGGCCCGCAGAAGTAGCCGTTCTGCACAGTAATTTCGACCCTCATGATCTTGATTCAACACATCTCCTTGTGCTGCTAGGATCCTTTATCCATGATAAGCTAGGTAACACCTATGAAAATGAACTGAAACAGATTTCCGAGGCGAAGAAGCGCAAGGAAAAGGGAAAGGCCAGAGAGCTGGAGGGGCTGGAAGACATCATCCCTAAGTCTGCCACGGCAGAAACTATTTGTTTGCTGCTATGGCCACAAGGTATATATTTCTACACTCAACAGTAACCATTCATTTACGGTGAACAGATGTTGTACAATACTATGAGGATGAGCAACTACGGCTCGGAATTCCACTCTTGAAAAGCTGCATGGAGGATGGAAAGCCGGCTCAGATCCTCTTTCATATAAAGGACTTGCAGCCCGAGGAGGAAGCTCCTGCTGTACCCAGTGTCCAAGAGGAGGACCCTGGTGTCGATAATCTCAGGGACATGTCCAAGGTAATACCCATCGAATTTACACGGTGTTCTATTGATAAATTGTTACAGGAGAAACGTGGGGGCAACACAACGGGTGTAGTATCCAAGCCTGACCGGACTGTTTTAGGTTCCCATCAACCGCCTCAATCCCACCGTCGCACTGCTGCAACAACGCGCGAGTATGCACAGCATGATAGGCATGTTCTTCAATGTTAGTTCTGGTTTCCAGTCATTCTGATGACAATACAGAGATTCTCAGTCTCGTCCGCTGGCTCACTCAGATTCTCACTCGCGGCCTTAGCCTCCGTCTTGATCTCATTTGCTGTCTCGCTCCCGGTCTCCTCGGTCTCGATCTGGGTCTGGGTCTCACTCCCGATCGTCTTCTTCCCGCTGTGGCTCTTCTGTTCGATCTTGTGCGCCTTCAACTCGCCGTGCATATGCTCGCCCACAATCACATACTTACCATGCATGTGCACATGCTCGTACTCGTTCTCGTTCTCGTTCCCTATCAAGTGCAGGATCAACTCGAGGCCATTTCCAGTCTTGAGAGGATTGGTCCTGCTCAACTCAGCGTTCCAGGGACCTGCCTAAAAGACAAGATGGTGAATGCAGCTTGCGAGCAGACAAGGCACCTACCCAGCAGCCAGGCTCTGAGCATGTGGGATCCTGGTCACCTAGGGCACACAAGCGCCAGCATGGAGATGAGGGAAGGAAAAGATAACGTTGTCATCATGGAGCTTGCAATGTTGAGAAGCGGAAAGCCAAGGACTCATCCAGGTAAGTATGGCTCCAATACAGTGTTATGCTACTAAATGTGCATAGTGATATTGCTAGTGATTCCATCATGTGGAGGGCTGGAAACAAGCGGAAGAAACAGCCAAGTATTGTGTCATGCACTTATGTTCATCACTGTTAGTTGAATAGTATAGAATCTACCACATGCTGTTTCAAGATCAAGTGTGTAAGATATTAGTCAGGATACTTGGGTTTGTCCAATGCATGGTGGGCTAGCCCACTGGTTCCAATCAATGATATGGGCTTGCCCAAACAGCATCGGGGCTAGCCCATGTATTTATAGTTAAGGAGTTCAAGGGGCTAGCCCACTGGTTTGAAATCAATGATATGGGCCTGCCCAAACAACATCGGGGGCTAGCTCACTGGTTCCAAACAATTATATGGGCTTGCCCAAACATCATACAGGGCTACCTCTTTATAGTTAGAGATTTTGCTAGTACTATTTCATTTCATCATCAAGGAGAAAAGACAGTACTGAAAATGTGAATATCATAACCACTTTTAGTCTCTGACTCTATCCATTACATTGTATAACTTCTCGTCAACATGGATTTTTCCTTTGTTTTTTCCCACTGTACAACATCTTTTTGTATACTACCCCCTAAGTAACACTCAGTTCAGCATTGCACAGAAATTTGAATGCACATAACTTTAGTCATTTTATGGTAGAGATGTTATATTCTATACTGTATCTACAAAGTTGAATGAGAAAAACAGTACAGCAGTTTTTGAGATCATGTAATTAACCTGTCATGCCAGTTGTCACTCACTATAGCATTGCAGAATAAATTCAGTAGTACTTGTATCACCTGTAGAAATAGAATAGCTTGAGTGTGTGTGATGCATGACATTCTCTTTGAATTTGTGGAACCAAAGTGGGGTAGGTGCTGATTCCTGAATGGGAGAAAGCAGTAGTATATCATTGCTGTGTATGATATCATCATATAGTATATATAATAATATCTTCCCTAGAAAGATGTGATATTTTGATTCTGTGTGAGTTTCATCAACTCTATGATGGGGTTAATTTGTGGGTTCATTCACAAATGATATTGAAATAAATAGACAGAGAATATGTATATGGTTTCCTCATCACCAACTCCTGGTCATTATCAGAAGTAATATTTAAAATTTGGATTCTATAACTGGTGTATTCTTGACTACTTCTCTTCTCTCTATAAAAATATGGCTGGTCAGTCTATAAAGGTGTAAACTGATGCATTTAGTATTTATATATCATGAGGTGATCAGATTGAATAATGTGTCTTGGGTAAGCCTATGCATTAAAAATATTTATGAGTGGACTAGCCCATAAAGGGTCTTGGGTGAGTGCATATTTATAAGTGGGCTAGCCCATGATGGGTTTTGGGTGATTCCATGTATAGAATATTTATTCGTGGGCTAGCCCATGATGGGTCTTGGGTGGGCCCATGCATGAAATATTTATTCATGGGCTAGCCCATTGGAGCCATTGGGTAAGCCCATGCATGGAATATTTATACGTGGGCTAGCCCAACAGAGCCACTGGGTAAGCCCATGCATGGAATATTTATTTGTGGGCTAGCCCAACAGAGCTTGGGTAAGCCTATGCATGGAATATTTATTTGTGGGCTAGCCCATTGGAGTTGTTGGGTAAGCCCATGCATGGAATATTTATTTGTGGGCTAGCCCACCAGAGCCATTGGGTAAGCCCATGCATTGAATATTTATTTGTGGGCTAGCCTATAACAAGCTTGGGTAAGGTAAGCCCATGCAGTGACTTATTGGTGGGCTAGCCCATGCTGGGTCTTGGATAAGCTGTCATTGGAATATTTATTGGTGTACTAGTCTGTGATGATTCTTGAGTAAGCCCAGGCATGGAAGATTTATTAGTGAGGTAGCCCATGCATTAAATATTTGTTGTGAAGCATAGTGCAGAAAGATTTTGGATAAGCATCTGAGATTCCTGGTTGTGATATGTTCCAGGTTCAGACATGGTGTTTGGCATGTTTGATATGGCTAGAGTTGAGGTGATGCCAGATCCAAATTACCAAGTATAAGGACTACAAAGACTGTCCAAGATAGAATGGAAGTAGAAAAGGACCCTACATACACAATGAATTGATTGCCTATACTTCAGAATTTAAAAGGCAAAAAAAAAAAAAAAGAGGCCTCTGACATCTCATGGATAGGCTAGCCCAATGTGTTATAGGGATAGCTCCTTTGGTAACTATGGGCTTGTTTGTGATGCTAAATCTATCAAAAAATGGGGCAGAAAAAGCGAAAAAAAAATGACCCCAACACCCCATAAATGGGCCCAATGGGTTATAGGGGTAGCCCATTGGTGGCTTTTTATCTGTTTATTGGGCTAAATCTGTCAAAAAATGGGGCAGAAAACCCCCAAAAAAGCCCCAAAGAGACCCCTGACACCCCTTGGAAGGGGCCCAATGGGTTATAGGGATAGCCCATCAGAATCTATGGGCCTTTTTATCATGCTAAAGTGGTCAAAACTCAGGCGAAAAAAGCCCAAAAGAGTCAAAAAAAGGACCCCTGACACCCATGGATGGGCCAGCCCAATGGGATATGGGGATAGCCCAATGGTAGCTAGCCATGGGCTAGCCCAGCGCAAAAAGGACCCCAGACACTTCTAGAGCAGTGGGTTAGCCCATAACAATCTTGGGATAATCCCAAATAACATCAGGGCTAGCCCATAAATTGTCGAAACATACATATATTTGAGCTAGCCCAAGGGAAATGGTGGGTAAACCCGATCAGAAATCTACAGTGGAGCATGGGCTCTCCCATACATGTCATTGGGTGAACTCAACCATAGGCCAGGGGGGGGGGCTTGGGAGACCAACCCTTAACTACCCAGTAGGCCATATGTTCCCACCATTTGAAATATATAGGACCTAAGAGGTCCCAAAAAGTAGGTCTGAAGTGTACCTCGAAATGTGTTTTGTAAGTCTATCAACTCGAGAATGACATATATGTTTAAAATGCTAATATCTCGACGGTCTCTGAACCAATTTACATAAAGAAAATATGCGCAGGAAGCCAGGAGTCAATAGTATTTTTCAATAGGTCGGTCTTCCGGTCTTTTCGAAAGACTAGACCGGACTGGACTTCAATTCACTGGTGGGAATACACTGGTATGTTGTCGCTAACAGATTGTAACCCAGTCAATTAACAAATTGTTAATAACACCTGTTAAAAAGTATTAATCAACATTAGAAAGTCATTGGGCATTATTAACAGAACCCTATAAAATACATAAAAAAGATGGGGGTGAGGGCTGTTGGGTGAGGAAAAAATGGAGGAGTCAGAGAGAAAGGGCTGCAATTGTGACTCAGAAGGGCCCCAGCCTGGGGTTCTTGGGCCAGTTCCAGCCAAGACTCAGACTTCACTGATTGCAATCTCAGCCCCACCTTCAGCACATCCACCCCTCATCTTCAGCTCATCTACCCCCCATTCTCAGCTTATCTATCCTCAGCAACTTCATTCTCACATCTATGGTGAGTCCCATTGACCATACAGACATCTGGATACTAAATCTAGCTGCAATCCAGCCTTCAACTCGTAGATCCCATGATCAGCACCCTGCTGATGGTTACAAATTCAGCCTACAGGGTGTTGATCATGAGGAAGCCATGGTCCCCCCATCAATCTCATGGATCTTGTGCAGGCCTATCAAAAGGACCAGAATGAGGGTGATGAGGTGAAGGAAGGCAACTTGCCTATAAGTTTTGAGGGAGTATTGGAGGTTTATACTAGTAAGTAAAATTTATTCTCACTATGCAATTTAATGACCAGCTCAATGGCTAGCTTCATCCACTTCAAGCCCGGTGACCTAGAAAAAGGTAGGTTAAATTTATTCACATAAAATAAACTTGAAGTATATATGATGGAATTCAAGGCTTAAAGGAGCTGAAGCTGCTATACCCACCTCCACCCTGCCACCAATAGGTGGAGTGCACTATAAAAAGCATAAAGTTCACTCAAGGAAAAAAAAGAGCACTGGTGGCTCAGCTGGTATGCTTTTTTATTTTAATCAAATTTGCTGCTAATGTGTCAGCTTTTTTTTAGCTAGCCAGCCTCAAGGGGGGTCTCGGCAAGCAAGGGATGAAATTAGGTGCCAGGATCCTGCAATAGTTGCAAAAAGGCTAGGGAAGCAGATTCATCAATTTGAAAGGGTCTATTATAAGCAGTAAGTGCTTTCTTTAATTGTCAAATTCTAGCTACTTACTTCACCCAGCTCCTAACCTGTTTTGATTTGTGACCAAGCAGATCATTTGCTGTGCTTGAGAGGGTACCAAGCACCTTGGGTAGTGGTTTCCATGGGTGCTTTGGACACTTTGCTGCAGGAGCTGGTTGAAGACTTACCTCAAAAGATCTCAGCCATAGCAGCAAAAACACTCGAAGGGCTTACCTTTCTTTTTTATTAAGATGGCATCGCCTATCTGCCAAGGTAAGCAAGTGTTTCTACCTTTTGTATAGCTACAACACTAAACAACTTACAGAAGCCTACTCTTCCTGTGACCCATACTCTTGATAGGAAAAAGTGTGAGGCTTTCATAGCTTCACCACTTATGCAAAATATCACGTAAATGAATGCTGATTTTCAGAAAATTACACTAATAGTGCCACAGGAACTTTGTTTGTGAAATCCTCTCACTCATGCAACAATCCAGTGATGCATTGACCTGGCCGACATGACAACACCTCAAAGCTCACAACCACATGTCGACATGATCACAAGAACAGTTCGGGTGAGTACTGTGACACTTCACTTTTATCTCACATCCTATTCTCACCCTCACTTGTGCCAATAGTCATGACATGTTGAGAAGATGTGTGTGCATATTTGTATTGTTTGTTTTAGTTTTATTGTCTATTTCTATTTCTGACTCCTTTGCCTCTTGTGCAACAAGGTTGGTATGATGACACATTAACAATGCCAGCTGGCATAATTGTGTAGAGTGTATGCATTGTTTTTTATTGTTATTTTATTTCTAGGTATCCATCACACGTTCACGTTTGATGTGTTGGATGTCTTCAAGGCTGGGAATTTCCCACCAAATAGGCCTCTTTATGACTGAAGCTCATATGTCTCCACATGCCTTTTTCCAACCCGATGTCACCTTTAGCGTAGTATAGCGCAGGCTCAACCACCGACGAGCATATTGAGTAGGTCAATGACCTCGTCGAGCTCAACAACTAATTGGATGATGAGTGTGGATAATACCTGCCTGAGTGAGTGTCCATTGAATCATTAAAGCAGCCTTGACAGGAAAGGTGCTATCTCTCGGAGGTGAGCAACAGGTATTGATCTTGCTGTCAGGGACATCTCCTTCTCATCTGTCTTCATCAGCTTCGTTTGGAACCTCGAGGACTGCACTGTCACCCTTACCGAAGCCCAATGCACCAAGTACATCCTTGAGTGGCACTTGGAGCCAAGCAGATGCACACCCTCCTTGAGGTCCAGAAATTACATGGTAAGCTACTACACGCCTCCCTCATCTTCCCAGCTGGCAAGGTGTACCTGGAAAACCTTGAAGCCATGCTTGGCATCTTCAGGGACACACCTTTTAAGCCTAGGACCCCCCCTCGTGATACACCTGATGACCTATCCTGGTGGCGAGCCATTCCCTCCACCCAACCCCTTCCTGTCCTTCCCATCCTATCCTCAATTTCTGCGCCTTCTCCAATGCAAGAACAAGAGTGGGTGTTGGCATTACGATCGGAAACAGATTGTGGGCTTGGCTGGGCCGAATGTGTCAGCCTTGAGCTACTCATCTTCTTCACCATCCTGGCCGCCAAAACCACCAATCTTCATTTCAAGGTTTTTGGAGACAACCTCGGAGTCGTCAAAGCCTGGGCCAACGGCTGCAGGCACAGCAGGGCAGTGAACACCATCATTCAGTGACTACACCACATTCTACAGAATGCTCAGTGCAAAGTGTTCATCCGCTACGTCCCCAGCAATCACCCTCACAGCCTCATGGAGTGTCTGTCCATAACTTTTGCTGATGGATGTGTTCCTCAATTCTTGTCTAATAATAACCCGACTATGAGTCTACTTGGAGTCCATCCAATTCGACGTATTGGGTTAGCACCTCGGTGAGTCTTTGCACTGTGCTTTGACAGGATGACAATTACCGTCCACAGAGAGACAGCTTGCGGTTTGGGAAAAGGAGAGGAATTCGGTTTCATTGGACGCTGCCATCAAAGCTGCAGGATCAGTTCGCGCTGCTCGTATGGTGAGTACATAGGCAAAGCCATCAATACGAGAGTAATAGAGCCCGGCTGAGTAGGGCGGACAGCCCATTTCCAGCCTTGGACAGTGGTCAGCAGGTCCACACAAAGGCGTGCAAGGATGATCTCCTAGGACCAGCTTCAAGGAGGCAGATGAAACTCAGCAAGAAATGCAGTGAATACAATTTTGTCATCGACGATTTGTGCCATAAACAGAATACCCAGGTTGCTCCGTTCATCTGTGTCCCTTCTTTTCCTTATCGTCCATCAGTCTCATTCGTCGTCGTTGGACAGGTAAAGTGCATTTGTCTCATGGCGGCGATCCAGTCTCTCGATCGGCGGCGCCGTAATTGTGCACGTGGGCATTCTTACATGCGAAACACTGTTGCTACATACACTTGCATAATAGCTGAAATAGCTTCTGAGTTCGCGGGTCACTGAGGGTATTTGTTGAGTGCGATTGCAGGCGCCACATTGTGTCCAGTGACGAAGAAAAGTCAATGAATCCTGGTCGTCATCGAGTAGCTGAACGTGCATGTTGTGACACATCACACAAGCAAGGTTTCTGCTGACGCAGGCGGCGGTTCCCAAGGGAGCCCACTTGGAGGCCACTTCACCGAAGATGTATTGTCTCACCCCCCAGAGATAATGTCTGACACGATGATATCGAACGCACGGTCCAGATTGATCTTATGCAGATCTAAAAGGTTGTATTTCCAATTCAAAATCGCCCAGTCGAATGGGTGTAGTTGATGATGTGTCACGAGCAGATGCGGTCATCGTATCTTCTCACTTTTAGTCACTTGGCACATAGGGCACATCCTACAAAATGTCTTCACTTCTTGGCCAATCTTCCTCCACCAGTACCACCTACAGATATAATCTGTATTTCTGTGGGAGCCAAAGTGACCCAGTATCCTGCGTGCACTATACTTAGCATGTGTCCATGGTTGCCCAGTCAATTGGTTCATCTGATAAGACTTGGGAGTGTTTCCAATGTTGATCACAATGTATCAATATTAGTAGACTGGTGACCTGATTGATCTCTCTATGAGACAATCCTTACCATGTGAGTGGGCAACTGTTACAATTGTCTCCTAGATTCTCTTTGTATCTCTTTTCCCTCTCCTTCTTGTCTGCTTATCGCCTTGTTATAAAATTGTTCGGAATCTGTTGAAAGGTCAGTGCAAGAAAAAAGCTGCGCCGATGGTAGGGAAAAACGGGCCTTATAATAATGATCAGCTCCTGGACAAAACAAAACTAAAATTTAAGAGTTCCCGGTTCGGCGTGTTTCCATCGTTCGATCATTTCACTGATCGCATTGTTTCTCAGGCCTCATACACAGGCAAAGGTGGTGCCGTGGGGGTTGACGCCTGGTTGAGGCCCAGGATTCGCCGCAATGTATTAAATGCCCAGGCCACGTTGACAATGGCACTAGGCGGAGAGTCCGTCCCACTCCCATGGATCATGCTCGATAAAACCTCCTGTAAGTACCCTTGTGTTTAAAGGTCCATGTTTTAATGAAACCATACTACATAGTCGTTGTCAAGAATAATGGCAGCGGTGATGACAATGAGGATACCGATTCAATCTTTTGGTTCAATATCTAGAAACCGCAGCTCTTAGAACCCGCTCGGGCTATATGCATTATGGCGATTTTAATCATCCCCAAGTTCCTGCCTGGCCTAGATATTGATCACCCATATTTCACATAAAACGCGACCAACTGCATTATTCACCAGGTAACGGCAGCTGCTGTGTGCCATGGCCTTCCAGGTTTTCATGTTTGCCCATGGAACCTCAAACACTGGAACCCTATACAGGTCCAGGAGTATCGACATCTTGGTGCGTTTGAATCAAATGATACATATAAGTCAGTACGTTGATTGCAGGACATGCAACAGCCCCAGTGGAATGACTCAATATGTGTTGTAAGAACGCAGATGTTACCGGTTGATACTTTGTAATTACTCATGCAGACTTCCTTCGATGGCCAAATGTGCGTCTGCGGCCGAGCTTTCAGCGATGTTGGTGCTTTCACCTGTCACGAGAAGGGATGTTGCAAAGGCCAGAAGCGTCTTTCAAGGGCCAAATAAATAAGTCTTCGCTGCTACAAGAGCCCGGCTCCAAGGTCATTCCAGCAGAGACCAAGGTTCAGAATCGCTTGATGACGAACAGTCGGAAGCCTCCACTGCTCCTCACACCTTAGGTTCTCTTCAGGACCGGTCGTTCTATGGTATCGCCCAGGTGAGCATGAAACCTTCCTTTGCTACTACTTGATTTAGCGAACAAATCAACTACTCCTAGGTGGACCCACCACAGCAGCAGCTCGTAGACCATGTTTTACCCTCAGCTCCATGCAGGACACAACGCACTGGCTGCAATAAATTTTGAGACATACTTCCAGAACTACCACTTCCACCTCCTGAAGTAGTGAGTCTGGCGCAAATGTCTATCTGGCGCTTTCCAAGTAAGTTTCACCTCATCCAACTTGAAGTTCATCTTACAAAAAACGCAAATTTCCTTCAGCTGATTAATACAGGAGAGTACGATCAAAACAATCAGGTGGGAACAGGGATCGATCAAAGAGTGTTGCCGTTGTCATGTCATTGTTGTTTGTGATTGCTGGCGTCAGGGTAAAGAATGGAACTTTCATGTGTTCGCCTCGCCTCGACTCCGAACCATCCGGCGTGGAGCTCTCAACCGTCTGAGAATCTGTTCTACCCGTACCCTAATGAGAGCTCTATGCATCTTGTGAACTGGTACTGGAACCATGGAGCACAAAAGTCAAAGGAAAACTTCAAAGAGTTACTTGACATTGTTGGCAACCATCTCGCCGCTGTTATCAAGGAAAAGATCAGGAATCCAGTACATGCACCACTGTTCCACCTCGAACCATATGAACTACAATGGCGCCCACCTCATGGAGACCATGCATGATGTCAGAATCTATGGCGAACTTTTCACATCACCTGCATTCCTTGACGTGCATCAGGCGCTACAAGATGCACCTCCAGAACCTGGCGGTGACCTGCCTGCCTCGGGTTGTCGCTGCTCTGATAATCTGGTCTGATGCAACGCAATTAACTTCCTTTGGTGATGCTAAGTTGTGGCCCCTCTACGTATTTTTTTGGCAACAAGTCTAAGTACCGAAGAAGCGAACCTACAAACCATCTGTGTTCTCATGCTGCCTACTTCCAATTTTCAAGGTGGTGATCTTACTTTTTGTCAAGCTGCCAGATGACTTTTAAGGGATTTCTTTCTAGTGGAACATTTTGTTACTTTTGGTGATTTCGCACTCTTTTCATCCATTTTTACTTCATTGTAGACTTCACAGCGCTCTGCGCTACTTCTGACCATCACCATTGGATTCCCCATGGTCGATAACCTTACTCCTCGAGGTTCTATACCTTTGTGGTCGTCCTACACACCGCTATCTTCTTTTCTTCGAGTTGTGATTACTTTTCCCACACTTGTGGCTGATTGTGGCTACCAGTTGTTTGCCAGTATTTACAGCCACTCGACTTAAGCCTCGGAGTCCTCTGTTCTGTTTCCCTTGGTTACAGTAATCACCACTGAGTGGACTCCAGGTCAGTAGCTCATTGTTGTTCGCTCAATATCATTGTTGGTTACTCATAGTGGACTCCAGTGTGATCCTTCAGTCGCTATTTAGTGGTAATCCCACTCCCAGAAGCTTCCTTCGCTTATCATATTTAGGGGATAATGGTGCGACGGAGACACTTCATACCCACTGCCAACGAGAAGATATTTGATGCACGGCATCTAATCTATGAAAAAAACCATGCTGTTGCCTCACCACTCGTCCAAAAACTTCTAAAGGACGAGTCCCTTATACCAACTTCAATGAGTGTGGATTTAACTGTCGGCAAACTCATGCTGATCTGTTCGGAATGCCTTTTTGGAGAAGCTCCACCCATTTGGTTTCGATTTTTTCGTCATCCTTGTAGTTGACCTATTACACAATCTGCCGGTTTTCCATCGGAGATGAAACAATGAAACAATTGGCCGCTCATAACTTTGAAGATCCTTCTGACAGGTATGTACACTTGATGACTATTGTATGGCGTCTGAAGCCTCTGACTGACAGTGTCTTCTTCCCGTGTTTGATGGGTTACTGCCAGATCTGCAGAATGCGGCTGTGCTGAACCTTCTCTACTTGCTCTGTCATTGGCAACAGGTTAGCCAAGTTATGAATGCATACTGACAAATCCCTTCAATTGATGGATAACCTCACAAAGTAGTCCCTCGGAGACACTATCTGTGATTTCGAATCTCATGTATTTCCTGCATCACTAAAGAGTTGAAGCATGAAGCCCAGGGGCGCCAACGTCGGGAGGCTTGCACAATGCCCGATCTCAGCGACAAGGTGCGGGCTCCACTGCCACTGTCTCCACACAATGACCGAAGACTACAAGTTCCACGCACTCGCTGACTACACGACATGCATTAGAATGTTTGGAACTACTGATTCTTACTCAACACAGCCCGTGAGTCCCAGTTATGTATCTGAATATTTTCTGAATAGGTCGGGCCTCAGGGTGAATGGGTTCGGAACCTGTCCTGAACATCCCGGGCGAATGCTACAATATCGGTCAATTGCAACATAGGCCATTCGATCTTCATCGGTTTATTAGCAAACACAGACGATCCAGCTAGAGCAGTATGCATCAATTTGACTTGGTGTTTTACTCACACCTACAATGATACCATAGGATTTCATCGCGAAACTAAAGCACCACCTTTATTCCTCTTAGATTAGGTCAATTCATATGGGTATTTCAGAGCCAAATGCTGGTCATCACCTGCTACCGGGTTAGATGATAGTTACAATCTATCAGAGGCTACCGTCAATCTTGTACTACTCAAAGGTGATCGTATCTACCAGCACAATGTGCTTCGTTTCAACTACACTACATATGACATCTATCGCGGAACCCCAACAGCCAGCATTGCGACAATCAGTGCTGTCCGGAAAGTGCGAGGAAGATTAAGCCGTTTCGGATTGGTTCTGTTATGCTCGAATCATCGGCATCTATAATGCGAACGTCCAATATTGGCCCCGGCGTCAAGTCCTACAATGTGCGCCAACTGGACTTTTTACATGTACTATGGTTCGAACCGGTCCCACCAGACGGATGATGCAGAGTAGCACTTGATATGTTGCGACTTTCTCCGATGGTGTGAGCTCCTGCACAACAAACGAACTCACCATATAAAATAGGTCAGGATGCTCGACGAGTGGTCCATTTGCCACCAATTCCTGTTCCTTTTCCTTTTCCTTTTCCACTTCCCTTATCTTCGTCTTCTTCACTACGGGAGCCATGTCACCGGTGGTGTGCGGAAAGAGGAGCAGTGCACGATGTCAGGCCTTTTTATAGATTTCGCTAATTGTGGCGTGGACCCCATGTGCAGACAATGGGCGTCAAAGCGTGGATCCGAGGCTTATTAAGTCTAGTGGCTGTAAATACTGGCAAACAACTAGCAGCACAATCAGCCACAATCAGCCACAACTGTGGGAAAAGTCATCACAACTCGAAGAAAAGAAGATAGAGGTGTGTAGGATACCACAAGCCTTGGGTCTAGAACCTCCAGGAGAAAAGTTTGATAAGGTTATCTGCCATGGTGGGGAATCCAATGGTGATCGTTAGAAGTAGCGCAGAGCGCTACGAAGTCTAAAATGAAGTAATAATGGATGAAAAGAGTGTGAAAAACACAAAATTTTATGACAGTACAAGTCCGGCGGCATTGCAAACTCAGCGGCTGGTAAGCAGTTTGCTTATGTTTGGCGTTTGTCATCGTCGGGGGTTTGGAAGCCAGCAGAGACTGAACCCAACCTCTCTCTCTGGAGAGCCCATACAACACGTCCCTTCTTCAGTGGGCCACTCGTGTCCAAGTGAAAGGGCTCCGAGCACTGGTACTGCATCGCACCTTGCTCCTGGTGACAGTAACATTTTAGAGTTGGAAGACAATACACACACTTGTACACTACAGAAACAAGGACAAAATACATTATGAGCGAACTTGAAGTTCTGTTCAATTCGCCCTGAACTCCTTACTAACTCTCTTGACACTGTCGAGCAGATGGGGCGGAAGGAGTCAGTGGCGGAAGGTGACTTCGGACAGCAACCACAGGACTTGAATTGAACACCCCAGCATTGCGTTGAAGAGCGGCACTTCTGTCACCACTTGCCGGCAAATGACTTCTTCTTTGCCTTGTTCTTTGAAGATAAACACCAATGGTGAAGATTTGAGAACAGCAGTGATCGCTATTCTATGTGTAGTCCAAAGACTTGGTGCAAAGCCAATGCTCGACTCTGCTGGGTTGTCGATGGCCACGGCTCGCAGGAGGTTCGCAAGGAATGTGCCGGTGTGTGCGAGGATGACGGAAGGTCCTTTGAAAATTGAGGAATGACAAGGCAAAGAT
Source organism: Leccinum sublutescens (assembly GCA_038091555.1). Classification (NCBI taxonomy): domain Eukaryota; kingdom Fungi; phylum Basidiomycota; class Agaricomycetes; order Boletales; family Boletaceae; genus Leccinum; species Leccinum sublutescens. Next base: position 27,951 of record JBBPOR010000051.1, on the reverse strand, counting down.
GGGAAGCTGGTGAGGCTGGACTTAGTTTGCAGCATGAGAAACATGTTGGCTGGATAGCCGGAGTCGATGGTTGCAACTTTGGTAATTTAGGGCATAGTGGTATTGCCCCAACCTTTAAGTTGAACGGGGCAACTTTCAACTATAATGGCTGTTCAGACAATTGTAATAAGAATTCAAGCCGACTTGAACACTCACACATTGGGGCTGCGCAGCGAATTCAATGCCCAGGTCGACTTCCAGCCACTGAATGGTTACTCAGTACCTATTCAGTGGTTATCCTACCCCTACAAGCTTTCTGCGCTTATCATATTTCACTTTGCCTATGCTACATTCGGCTGTTTTAGTCAATTGTTTATACTTAACATAATTGCTTAGTCAGAATGCTGTCACATTTGCCCACCTGGAGGGCACATCTGTACTTTGCGGTAATGCTGTTCTTGCATTTAAAGTCCCATACACATCAGCATGACACATCTCAATTACACTTCCTGCTTATTAGCTGATGTCCAGCAGACTCTTTGTGCTGTTTTGCATTAGTTCCACATTATTTTTGAAATATTTGTCCAAACAACCCTCTTTAAAGCTGAGTCACCCAAAGTCTTTGAAGAAACTAACTGGGATTCCTAAAAGCAGCTAGAATCAACACTGCACACCTTTCAAAGGACTTCACTTTTTGAAGGGGCTGGCGATCAGATATTGTCAGAATCCACCCACACATCCCATACCCTCAGAATTCTTGTGACTTTCATTGATGCTTATTACACTTCATCACCGGCAACAGCACCATTATTGGTGATATCTGTATGTGTCATGCAATACAATACCTGCAGACGCTCACCTCATGCTTATTTTCAAACACACAATTGTTTGTGGGTATTGCACAGCAGATATGGGAGGTAGGTCAGTGATATAGCAGCAGTTGAGTGCATAGATGAAATTTTCCCACAACCTATAATGACCTCAGATCCAAAAGGTGCGCTTAGGACATGACACTGACCTTCCCCCCAGTCACAAATATACTTTCACCTGTGAGTACCTCGTCAAAAACAGCACATTGCTGGTGATACGGTGGAGTGCCTCATTGGGCTGCAGTCAAGGGTCTGCCCAGAGGATTGTTGAGGGTCAGGGCAAAAAGACTGCCTGAGATTAGAAGCGAATGCATATATAATTTTGGTACCCACCAAGTGAGTGAGTCCAGTGACTATCAGAGACTCATCTGATGGACATATTGCTAACTCTTCAGAATCCACTGTCCACACATGCCCAGTCGGTGACTCTCACTCGTCCTCACTACACAACATGACTGATGTGATGGTTCCACTCACCCTTGCAGGCTTAACAGTAGTCGAGTGTAGTAAACATTACAAAGTGTAATCAAGTCTTCAAGTCTCGAGAGTGTAGCAATGTAGTGTACGCAGACTGCTAACTAGCAACAAAAGATTGTGCAAAGTTGAGAACAAAGATACTTTTAGTGCCCTGGTAGTCGAGTGTAGTAAATTAGAGTGGAGTAAATAAAGGTCAATGTGTATCTTAATTAAGCAAAGTATAGTCAAGAGCAAACAAAGAAGTTGAGAACAAGGTAAGTGTAGTAAATTAGTCAAAGTCTACAAGACAAGTGTAGTCGAGTGTAGTAAATTAGTCAAATCCATAGCAAACAAAGTGGAGAAGTGGAGTCAACATGAGTCATAATAGCATCCATGGCCATAGGACTTTGAAACCACCGCATTGCAAAGTGCCACTTAATTAGTACCATGGTGGGGGACCACATGAGAATCCTACTTTTTTCTCGTGGGCAGAGATGTGTTTGTGTGATTTATTCCCACATTAATTTAAAAGATCAAAGGCTGAAACCACAGGCTGTGGTGCCACTTCAAGCTCTCTCCCACTGGGCCCCAGACCAGTCTACAAGCAGCTGACTATTGCTGGCAGCATTAACACTCGAGTCGACCCCACATGTCAAAATTTCACTCAGAGACCTTGATTGATTGCATCTGGAACATTGTGGCAATGTGATCTAGATTACGTCTAGGACATATTCAAAACATGGACCAGAAAAGAGAGGTGGGGGTTGGCTCAATGTTGGCAATGGTGACAAGAGGGCCGATCGACACATTGTGACTATATTGCCACATGAATTCGAAGTTGTTGATGGAGGACGTGATGAGTTCCACAAGCGAGACGATGGATTTTAGGGCCACCTGTGGCGGTATCGGAAACTCGTCAGTGTCAACAACAAAGGAGAGAAGAGATCCTCCACACAACAAGTGCCTCATGATTATAGTAATACAAATATGAACTGAGCGTATCACAGTATACACTGCTCTGCGAAACCGAAACCTTCAAGTTTGAATACACCATCATTGACAGAAGTGTTACTTTTGGTGATTTCGCACTCTTTTCATCTGTTTATCGCTACTTCTAACCATCACCATTGGATTGCCCATGGTCGATAACCTATCAACATTTTCTCCTCGAGGTTCTAGACCTTTGTGGTCGCTCTACACACCTCTACCTTCTTTTCATCGAGTTGTGATTCCACTGCCACTGGCTAAGCCATGCATCATGGTCGAGCTTGACGACTCAGCCAATGAAGCTATTATAAAAGAGTACATATACCCTCGCTAACCGCCAGTTAAAGCCCCCTTCAGAATGTCTGTACTATGGCTCTGCTGTTTGGGCATGTTTTAGTTTCCATGGAGCCTTACATTCCAGAGTTTGGCTTGTTGTAGTAGTGCATGGATTACCTTCCTTACTGTCACAAAGGAAGAAATCATCAAGCTTCCTTTTGATGTCAAAGATGCTCAATCTGGTAAAACTTATGTCAAAACTAATTTTCTTATGTCTTTAGGCCAACTCCTGGACAAAGCCCATGCTGTTAGCCAGCACTAGCATTTTTAAAGTCCGGTCCGGTCCAGTTTTTTGCCTTATTTGGGCATAACTGGAACCTTAACTAGTTAAGGAAATTCCTTATTTGGGCAAAACATGGACTGGACTGATCAAAACCGGTTTCGTGGTACCTGGAAATTCACACGCACTCATAGCTTTCTGTCCATAATTTGTTTACATCAATCGGTTCACAAGATCTCGAGATATGGCCACTTTAAGATTTTATCAAATATATGCTTGAAGTAGTCAGAATTTAATTTCGGACTCATTAGGAAGTGGTTCCCACGCTTAGTAGTGGCTGTACCGGATGTAGAGACCACCCGTCTCAGGCCAACTGGTAATGATGCTGATGAGATATCCTCAATGTCAATAAAGTCTAAATATATTGATATCAAAGTCATTTGAAATCTTAATGGAAAAATACGCAAAAAATATGGATAAATCAGGGAAATGTAGGGGATATAGGAGTATGGATAGCACAGCCACCACGATCGGTTTGGACTGGTTTTTGTCATGTTTTGAAAATTTCGAGATTTCCTGTAACCTTAACTGCATGAACTAGGCATAACTGAACCTGTTAAAGCGGTTACAAGCGGTTACAGTTCAGTTAAGTTACAGTTATTTACCACTTATGTGACTGGACCTTCAAACACAGTGTAGCCAGCACACTCTTCTCTATATTACTTAACTCCCAAACACCACAAAGCCAATCATCGAAGCAATTCGAGCTGTCGAAGAAGATCACATTGAATACATTGCCGATACAGTAGCTAATAGATTCATTGTTGTGGTAGCATCCAAACTGGCCTTGTTTTAAATAGCCCTTGATATGTTGGAATACATAACTGACACACATAAACAGATATCAACAAAGACCTCCAACACCCTGAATTAGATTTGGGACATATCAAAAGCTCTGTATACCAAGCTCAACTCCAACCTGCCCTCCAATAACCTCAACCAGCTACAATACCACCTACCATCACCATCCAGCACATACAGCAATGCCCTCGAATCATACCTGCAAAACCCCATCAAAGTCCAAGAAGCCCTTAGAAGGGCTGAGCTATGAACTTGTCAAATCCTTCTCTCTCCCGAAGAACACCACCCTCTATATACCGAGAACGACACTAATGAAACTGTAGCTCAGAAACTTCAACATGCAATACATGCCATAATTTAGGTCAAGTGACAATCCTCAAATCAATGTCAAATCAGTTCTCCCCCATCCGCACAAGCAGTCACATGGCTAAGAAACACTCAGACAAAGGAAAAACTGCTGATCCACCTGGACCTAAAAGATCATCACTACTCGATCATAGTATACTCTGTGTCAGTCTCTTTCAACATCGCTGACAATGCCTCTCTTAATATTATAGAATAAGACAATGATCTGCCGTATAACAGCATAGTTGCAGCCCAATGAATTAAACCCCTGAAACAAAAATCCTTCTGCCCACACACCTACTATCCCATTTACCTTACTGCACCAACCACACCGCTAAACTATTCACCATCTGCAAAACTGACCTGGACAAAGATTCTAGTCCCCCTCACAGATCTAGTGTTTGAAGGTTTGGTCTGGTCTGGTCTTTTGCCTTATTTAGGCAAGACCAAGACTGAGACTGGTCCTGGGATTTCCTACTATGGAAAAACCAGACCAAGACTGCAAAAAACCAATGATGTTTCGGTCTTTGTCGGTCTTTTGCTGGTTTGGTTATGGTTATTAACTGGTTGCAGGAATCTGCAACATACTACCGACTCCAGCTTCCAGCCCATATTTTCTTCATCCAAATCGGTTCAGGAGTCATTGAGATATGATTGAGTTAAGAATGCATATCATTCTTGAGTATATCCACTGGAATAGCGTGGAATCTGCACTTAGCCTTGTACCAAAGGTAGCCGAGTCATGTGGCTTCAATATCCACCATGAATTATGTAATTCTGCCCATATGTGGCCACGATATGGCTGATCTTGAGTGATATGTCATTTTGGAGAAGATATTTTGAGAAATTATCATAACTATCTCAAATAAAATCCTAAAAATGTGGGCAAATAGGATACATCAGTCAATATACTACCTAATAGGGGCTAACATCTGTCCGCCCAAAAGACCAGTCTTGACTGATTTTCGGTAGGTCTTTTGATTTCCAAGATTGATGTAAATCAAAACCAGGAAGGACCAGACCATTGGCGCCGCTATTGGAGCCTATCGCCAAGCAAAACTCTGACACCTACCTGCCAACAACTACTTGGCAGACTTGTTGTCTTTACAATGGCGTCAGTCAAGGAGACCCCTTATCTATGGTTCTCTACATTATTTACAACACTGACCTATTGGAAATTTGCTCAGGACATGATGAAACTTTTGTCTATGACCATCATGGGCTCAGAGCCATTGGAAAAACTTTCAAAGTCAGGCATACTGTCTTAAAACATATGATGGAACACCGCAAAGGGGAATACAGCTAAGCCAAGTCTCACAACTCTTACTTTAATATAAAAAGTCCAGCATCTCTTTGTCCACAAAACAAAGGTGGTTATTTGTAGACCATAGCATGCTTTACTGCAAGTTCAATGAGGTACAATATTCAAATTATTGAAAAACTTCCCCAATAAGGTAATCCTGTTGATTCAACACTCATTCAACCATGAGTCTACTAGTACTCACCTGGTATGGCTTGCAGTTGTGGAGAAAGTATTGATTTGGTGATATAGGAATGGTAGAAGATGGTGATTGATGATGGGATGTAGGAGTTGTATAATGAAAGGAGAGGGCGATAAAATTTGTCACATGTCACAAATGTGACATGACTAACAAGGTAAGCTGTTATATACTTAAATTTAGACCAATTCACATCTTTAAAATGGCACTAATTCTACCAATCAATTATGTAACTCGTTAATTATATAGTAGTGTACATGAGGCATATGGCATAGTCTTGCTGACTACCAACCGGTCTCAGTGTGTACCTGTTGCAACCAACTGCAACTGATTGGCGCAATCGAAGGACAGTTTTGGTTCGGTCTGCTTTCTCTCAACCTAATTTGGGAACCGGTCCCAGTCCGGTTGTGTCCAAATTTGGAAGGGACCGGACCTTTCTTTAAACACTAATAAAAGCATGAGCGTCACAGTTTCCTCTCTTTTCCATCCTCTCTCAATCGCCTGGATTGTGATCATAACCCTGATGACTCAGCTTATGAAGACTGACCTTGGTTAGTCACTGCTGTTTATGACATACAGATGCTCACTTTTTCTCTCGTCAGATATCGTCAGTGAGATGCTCTCACACCTAGCAGTATATTATAAGTCAGCCTCCCAGCTCAGTAAAAGGGTGTCTGGCGATCATAATATAATGCCTTTCCAAGTAAGTTTCACCTCATCCAACTTGAAGTTCATCTTACAAAAAACGCAAATTTCCTTCAGGTGATTAATACAGGAGAGTATGATCAAAACAATCAGGTGGGAACAGGGATCGATCAAAGAGTGTTGCCGTTGTCATGTCATTGTTGTTTGTGATTGCTGGCGTCAGGGTAAAGAATGGAACTTTGCACACAATGCATTGTATGCTATAGTGGTAGATGTGTATTACGGCACTAGTCAGAAACTTCTGGGCTGCAAACCAGAATTCAAGGAATATTTACCAGAGGCTGCGGTTGTGCTTGTGGCTGCCAGGATAAAATCGTTTGTTCCTGATTCAACTCTACTAATTCATCTGAATGGCACATCAAGTCTGTTCTCATGTCACTCAAGTAGTACGGAAAGATTAGCAATCTCAAAGCTACTGTTGAATTTATCAATTAGAAGGTTTATGAAAAACTTTATGCAATGTCTACAGAGCTTGTTAAACATGCAGTAGCTGGGCCTCAATTCCAGGATTCACTTGAGAGGTGGGGGTGTCGTGCTAGGTGAATGATACTAACAGTTGCTTGCAGAAGCTCAATTATGAGATTAATCATTGTTCTCCATAGTCGAGGCTACTCCTGTGGTTAGCCATCTTACTGCTGGAGATGAGAGTGAGTTTGCACTTGCCCCAATGGGCGTAATGTAATGTTGTCGTGATCCTTAGCCATTGACATCAATGATAAATATATTCTTCGGACAATTCATATATAATGCAAAGTTGAGGATATTCACTGTGTACATGTGTTGAAGTCATGCCTGATACAGGTGCATGGATGGGTCTGTACATATATGTCTAGCTACACTGTAGAAGTATACATCTCTATACAGAGTCGCATTCTGCACATATCTGAAAACATATACAGATCTGTGGAGCTCTTTTCAGATCTGTATACTTTTGTGGTCTGTACAGCAATGAAATTTTATACAGATCTGAAAAGAGCTCCACAGACATGCACAGACTCTTGACAGATCTTTACAGACTCTGACCTGACTGTAAGGCTGTGGTATGTACAGACATATACAATGATGTACAATGCTGTACAATGGAGGTTTGATTTGCTGATGCCGTTGCAGTGGCAGGTGGAAGATGGCCGGGAGGTAGCCTGAGCAACACCAATGAATGCGACCAGGGAGGTCTACAACATGCGCGTTTATTGTCTTGTCAGGTGACTCCTCTTTGTCTTTCTGTACGATGCACTAACAAGTTGAATCTACAATCCACCATTCGGATACCATCCGGTGCATGACCAAATCAGCGGATGGTCACCTTGCAATGGGTGGAGGGAAGGTCAATCACCCTTGAAAGCACCATTGTCATTCTTCCCACAATGCACTTTGAGAATGTATGTGCAACGATTCGTATAATGTGACAACCTAATGACATGTGGCTCGTTAGGCTGCAGAGGTATAGTATTTTACAAGGCTTCCCTATCACGAAGACCGTGATGACTAATGGAGTTTCCACAATGTCGCCATAATCAAACTTTACTCAGCCCCACAAGAAGATCTTCTTTTACTTTCATCTCAGAGAGTTACAGCATGCTCACTAACAAATGAAGTAGTTGTTGTTGATGTCATCGCCATTACAAGTGTGGTAGCAATGATTCCGAGGATGATGACATTCCCTGGCAGTGAGGAAGTTGAGCTTTTTTGTCAACTATCACAGCCAGGTTTAGATGCATCAGTCCTTGGAAATGCTTATGATATTTTTAATCATGATGCAGATGATGACGAGGGAGAGGATCAGTAGAACTAGACTTGCCAGTATTTGCTGAAATTGTCTTTACACTTGATATTCGTTGTACACTCTTTTCTCTCTGCTACGTCATCATTATCATGCACAACTTTACAAACCATTCCCCCTCTTTTTCTTTTGATGATTTATATACTCCTATAATGGCACCACCATTTACACAATCGATGCAATCAGGTGTTTTACCTCACTAGGCCCATCCTGGCTATAACCATGTAGAATGGTATATTGAGATACTTATCTACTGACTACCTTTATGTTTAGGGCGCATATATGCAAGACCCGAGTCCTGGACAGATGTTTTAGGCATTGCAGGAGAGATGCAAGATGCTCAAACTGCAGGTTGCCAACATGTCTGCCAAGTGGGATTTTACTATGACGTATGCCATTTATTTTCTTCAAAATCACTAACTCTATGAAATATCTAGAAAACCTCCTTATCAGTTGGAGCCGACTGGGTGTTGCAGAACAAAGTTCAAAATTAAAACTCTGACCTATTGATTTGCAACTCTGACACTGAGCTGGCTGATTTTGATAGTTTCCCTACTAGCTGCCAACTCAGCTAAGGTCTAGCCAGGTCTCCTTAGATATACTGAACAGGGCTGTACCTGCCATGTCAACATTAAAGTGATAGAATAGTGCTGATGGGTATAGAAGAAGAACCCCAACTGGCAGCTCTAAGGCTACCCCAAGTTCCCAGATGACCAGCCAAGCCCTAAGCTTGGAGTTGAATGCCTCTGACAAGTAGAAACTGTAAAGTCAGTTTGAGTTTCTAAAAAGCAAAAACTTACGCTTTGCATTGTATGCCATCAATGCATACACCCCACCAGCAATGTTTTTTCAATCAGCATGGGGTACTGTATTAACTCTGTTTTCTCTCACATGAAGATTAGGGCAGAAGTTGAAAAAAGCCCAAAGAAGGCTTTGTATCACTTTTCACTGAAAAAATCCACTACAGACTGAAATCTTGCTAGACAAGCTGGGAAGTAAACTTCAGCATTTCACAATTCACAAACAAAGTTCTTGTGGTACTATGAGTGTAATTTTCTTAACATTGGCATTCACTTATCTGATATTTTGCACCAGTAGTGAAGCTATGAAAGCCTTAGACTTTTTTTTATTAAGAGAGTATGGGTTATAGGAAGAGTAGACTTCTGTATGTTGCTTGGTGTTATAGCCATGCAAAAGCCAGAAACACTTGCTTATGGCAAATTGGGCATTCTAATACAAAAAAGAAGATAATTCCCTGAAGTGTTTTTGCTGTTATGAACTGAGAGCTTTTGAGGTAAGTCTTCAACCAGTTTTTGCAGCAAAGTATCTAAAGCATCCATGGAACTCACTACCCAGGGTACTTGGTACCCAAAAATCAACACAGATTTGGAGCTGGGTGGTTCAAGTAAGTAGCTAGAATTTGACAATTAAAGAAAGAACTCACTGCTCATAATAGACCCTTTCAAAACTCTGTAGAATATCCTATACTTTTGGGGATTTGAACAACTTCTTCATCTGCTCCTTTTTCACCTTTTTCCTCCCACCCATCCAACCTGTTTTGGTAACAGATATGTTATGCACATTATATTCTGAAAGCTGTAGGATTTTGCTGGATGTCAGGCATCAATCAATTTTCTTCTCTAGCCTTTTGGCAACTATTGCAGGATCCTGGTGCCTCTTTTCATTTCTTGCTTGCCAAGCTCCCCCTTTAGGCTGGCTAGCCAAAAGAAGCCAACACATTAGCAGCAAATTTGATTAAAATACAAAAGCATACCAGCTGAGCCACTAGCATTTTTTTTTTCCTTGAGTGCACTCTACATTTTCCAGAGTGCACTCCACCTGCTGATGACAGGATGGAGGTGGGTATAGCAGCAGTGTTAGCTCCTTTAAGCCTAGAGTTTTATCATATATAAAGATAATTTTATGTGAATAAATTCAATGTATCTTTTTCTAGGTTGGGCTTGAAGTGGTTGAAGCAAGTCATTGAGCTGCCCTCCCAGATTTCACCCCCCTCTGTGAACAACTAGCAGCTAGGCTTAGGAGCAGCCTTCTGAGCACCAATATACTTCTTTGCCCCATACTGCTTCACTGAAATCATTACCTCGTTGAACACAAAGCCCCAGACACTCTTGGAGATGGTATGGGTCTTTAGGATGTGATGTCACTCGAAACACCCATAGTTGCCTCCAGATAATGAGCAAAGGTGTTCAAGATAACATGGCAATTTAGATGTAATGTTGACAAAAGTCTTGAGCCAGGATTCAGTATGTCCTAATACATGCCATACATTGACTAGCTGACATACTGATACAATGGTTATCTGACTGAATGATATGAGGCATGTGACCAAAATTGGAAAACTGATGTAATGGTTGTCTGACTGGCTGACTGATGATGTGTGCACTGCTGTACTATTATAATAATTATTATAGATAGCCTGAATCCAACTGACCCAATAATGTCCTGAATAGAATATTTATATGATTTAATTAATGTTCGGCCAAACAACAGCACAACTCACTGGTATTGGTCATCTTGGGTCACAGCACCAGCTGCAACCTGGCAGGCTGTCCTCCTTGTAAGCAGCAGCATAGAGAAGTTGGAACAGTAGAACCATGCGAAATGTTTCATCATGAACTACCAATTACATGCGTGACAGAGGCAAAAAAAATGGTGACATACCTCATCTTCAGACAGTCCTTGTGATGGGAACAACATCAAATGTTGATGGAAAAGGTGGAATCATTTTGAGTCCTGGAATGTTCTAGAAAGAAAGTATTAATCACATTAATCTAGTGTTGAACATGGGGCCTTTGGTCACTCACGTTTTGTATCAGATGAAGTTGTGGTTAATCGCAAATGTTGTTCCCAGCCAGAAAGTACTGAAAAACATCAACTTGTACATATGGAATACACAATCACAAAGTAGGACTTGTGTTCTCCTTTTGAAAAAGCCGTTGTGATGGTAAAGATGTATTTTAAGGCCTAGAGAATGATGGGATCCGGATGGTGCTGAGGATCATCATTCAGCCACTAGGTCAAACACTCAGTGAAAGACAACTGTACCACAGGCAATGTGAAAGTGGAGAGGTGTCGAGTGACCATGTGGAGGAATGGACAAGATTTAGAGACAGTGCTGTCTCGCAATACACTGTAAGGATGCTAACAGCCCTGGGTGAATGTGGACTTGCCTGGCAAAAGGCTCGTCTCTAAAGAGGTTCAGGGAGTCCGGGAAGGTTTGTTGACGAAGTAAACAGCATTGAACAGGGGTCCAATGGTAGTCCGGAGGTATCGAAGACAGCCTGATTGTAGTCCAGTGTGACTGACGGTAGTCCTATTGTGTCAGCGATGAGGAGGATGATGAGGACGAGCTCCATAGTGAGCTATGAGGTAAGGAAGAACGGTCGGAAAGTGCTAGTAGCTGTGTGGGATCTGTAGATGTCATTTCCAAACCAAGTACATTACATAGTCTTTATAGTCCCAGGCATATCCCGAAACTGTCTAATGAGTCTAAAGTGGATATAACAAAAAGGTAAACAAAAGATAACAAAAGTGAAAAAAATGCAAGACAAGACTGGGAGTCGCCGGCCAGTATAGTGGTAGTCTAGTACTACAGGACTACCGGTACTATGAAAAGGCAAACCGGACTGAAGAAAGACAGACCAGTATAAAGTATAAATGACAGGAGACATTCTGGAATATGTTAAAAAGAGGGGATATGTGAACAGGGCCCTAGTAGGCTACTGGGCTCTACAGCACAATAAAGTGCTTTGTTGTCAGCTCAGTTCAGTCAACACACATTCACATTTTGCTGAAGGCCTCTGTAATACAGTATACTCTTCCAACACATGTTGAGATAGATATCAATGACCATGATGGCTGGACAATGGTGAGTGGTGGTTCTACTAGATGTGCAACATTACCAGGAAAAGACTTGTCGATGGTGTCGGCATTGACCATTTATGTTTGAACTCTGCTTTATGCATGATGCACATGACCTAGCACATGATTACTTACGACCATGCTCTGTTACTTTTTGTGCAGCCTGAGGAAGGGGTAAGAATATATACCATCTATGGAAGTGCAGCACAACAAGTCCTGCAAGGGCAAGACAAACTTCATCAGAGCAGAAAAATATGATACATGCCCAATGAGCAGCGGTAATCTCATAGCCACCACTCATAGCCAAAGACTTCACAAGCACTGATATATGAGACCTGCTAGCAATGTGGTTGCTGATCTGGAAAAAAACAAAATCAGCATTGCCATTTGGATGACATTCATGGTAGATATCCAGAGACATCAACCAAACTTAACCTTCTGCTTCATATTCAACTGCTGGTTGGTCAAGAGATCCTTTATGAGTATGATGATTTTCCCACTCATCTCCAGTGCAGGCTGTGGGATCTTAAATACATGTGAAAATGCCTACTATGACAGAGTCATCAGCAATTTTGTTGGTGTTGCAATAGTGCATATCTCAAATTCTAAACGACTATTGTATACATTCCTTAAGTGGAAGGATAATTTTTTGTTCCTGTTCTGGATATTTAAGGCATGGCAATACAGAGTTGTGCATGGAGATTTAGAAGAAAGACAAATTCTGTTACAAGGAGATGAGTGGCAACTTGAGCTCCATGTTCATCAGCTGGGATGAGAATGTCTAGAATTCTTCCCATGGAAAGTGAGTGTGTCATATAAGTATAAGATAATAGATATTTGACAAAAATACATACAATGGTGATTAGTTTTAATTATGACATGTTTTCCAATATGAAATGTCACCATCATGGACTGATCGGCCAATAATTGAATCTTGGCATGTTGCTGATCAGCCAAAATGAAAACTCGGCATTCTTGCCAACTGGTCTTGAATAGACCGCCACGTGGATGCCTACATTCCACTATTGACTGATTGGCCAATAATTGAATCTCAGCATGTTGCCGATTGGCCAATTGGCTAGGAATTGCTGCATTCCGCAATTGACTGATTGGCCAAAATGAAAACTTGGCATGTTTGCTGACTGGCCAATGGGCTTTGAATGCCGACATTCTACAGTGGGTCCGACCAATTAGCCAACAATGGAATCTTGGCTTGGCTAGGTATTGCTGTCTTGGAAGTGGTAAATGTCAGTTGGCAAAGGATTGTATGTACTGAAGTCATGTTTCAGCATATTAGGCAAGCAGGTTAGACCCTATGGAAGCACATACTGATGTAATCTGGGCATAGCTACCACTTGTTATTCAGTTATGAGAAATATTACATACATTCTAGTAGTAAATATGTTGCGGCAAAGGATTGTATGTAGTAGAGTGCTGTTTCGGCATGTTAGACAAGCAGTTTAGACCCTATGGAAGCATATACCAATACAATCTTGGCATAACTGCCACTTGTTATTCAGTTATGAGAAATATGCCTACTACATACATTCTAAGTAGTAAATATGTTTCGGCAAAGGATTGTATGTAGTAGAGTGCTATTTTGGCATGTTAGGCAAGCAGGTTGAACCCTATGGAAGCACATACTGATGCAATCTTGGCATAACTGCCACTTGTTATTTCCTTCGCTGAAGCAAGAATTGCACTTAGAGTACTATGTACAGAGTAATGGAATTTTACAAAACTGAATCATACTGTACAATCATGCCGAGAAACCAGCAAGGAGAGCCATCATAGGACCCTGAGTGACTGCCAAACATGCCAGAACATGATACCCACACATCTTTTGCCAAAACCTATTACTATTTAGAGTGTATGTAGGGATATTGTTCATAACTGAATAACAAGTGGCCATGATGCCGAGATTGCATTGGTATGTGATGCCATAGGGTCTAAACTGCTTGCCTAACATGCCGAAACAGCACTCTACTACATACAATCCTTTGCCGAAACATATTTACTACTTAGAATGTATGTAGTAGGCATATTTCTCATAACTGAATAACAAGTGGTAGCTATGCCCAGATTGCATTGGTATGTGCTTCTATAGGGTCTAACCTGCTTGCCTAACATGCCAAAACATGACTTCAGTACATACAATCCTTTGCCAACTGACATTTACCACTCCAAAGACAGCAATACCTAGCCAATTTGCCATTCAGCAACATGTTGAGATTCCATTGTTGGCTGATCGGTCCACTGTAGAATGTCGGCATCCAAAGCCCATTGGCCAATTGGCAAACATGCCAAGTTTTCATTTTGGCTGATCAATCAATTGCGGAATGCAGCAATTCCTAGCCAATTGGCCAATTGGCAACATGCCAAGATTCAATTATTGGCCAATCAGTCAATAGTGGAATGTAGGCATCCACAGGCCATTGGCCAGTTGGCAAGGATGCCGAGTTTTTATTTTGGTCAATCAGTCAATTGCGGAATGCGGCAATACCTAGCGAATTGGCCAATCAGTCCACTGTAGAATGTCAGCATCCACAGCCAGTCGGCCAGTTGGTAACATGCCGAGTTCCTTTCCATCGGCCAATCTGTGATTTGCGGCGATTTTCACTCCATTGGCCGTAGTGTTCAAAAGTCCAGTCTTAAGACCGATAAAAGACCGATTTGTAACCAAACTGGACTGACCAAGACCGGACCTAAGTGGTTCGGTCTTGCTAGGTTTTATTAAGTCCAGTCTCAGTATTTTGATTTTTGATAAATTCAAAAAACCGACCAGGACTGGTTAAAACCGGTCTTTTGAGGTAGCCCCTATTGTCCCCTATTTGGGAGTATATATGAGGATTTTCCCTGATTTTCCCACATTTTTACGATTTTATTTGAGATAGTTATGACAATTTCTCAAAATACCTTCTCCAAAATGACATATGACTTGAGAATGGCCATATCTTGGCCGCATATGGGCAGAATTACATAATTCGTGGCGGATAATGTAGCCACGTGACCCGGCTATTATCGGTACAGCCATCCCTAAGCGCCAATCTCACACTATTCTATTCTCAGAAATAGGTTTTCTAAGTAGATTATCTAAACTTGAGAATGACATGCATTCTTAAATTGATCATATCTCTACGTTCCCTGAACCGATTTAAATGAAAAAAATATGGGCAGGAAGCCAGGAATGTGTAGTATTCTTCACACCCCAGTGGTTTTAGATTGCAAAAAATACCTGCCTGTAACACTTCAGGCGACCACTTTGGACCAGCTATTAGCTTCATTGTTTCTGTGCATTGTTTTTATATGGGGCCCCAGGGACTTGGGTCACTTTTAGGGATAGTTGCCCTGATGATATATATATTGCAACACATTATATATAAATATAAGTAACAACATTAAAAAAATCAAAAAACTAGTCTAGGATGATGATGGTTAGGGCCAGAACAGAATAAAATCATAAACTGAATTATACTATATAGTTTGTTTGTCTCTGGTCACAAGATTCAGCATGCCAGTTTGTATTGGAGCTTGTACTATTCACAAACCTTCCTCCCATTGATGGGGCTTACCCATGAACCTAAACCCAAGCTCTCATACTACTCTCGGCGACAAGAGCTTATTTGTTACCAAGTCACCACTCTCGTTGGTCATCTCGAATCGTTGCAATCTCATCTCATGTCAATCCAAGCTGCTGCTGCGGCCCCAGGCCCTCCTCTGACTCAGGCTCCTCAGGGTGGAGGGAATTGCAATGGTAGATTTTCTGCATGAGCATCATGCAGAATACAGAGAAGGTACCTTCGAGTAGGCCGCCCTCAGGGGGTGTGCTCAATACATCAATGAGCAGGGTGATCATCAAGGCAGGCCGAAAGATGCTGCAAGTGTCAAAACCAAGTTCAAAACTGTAAATTCTGATCTTCTCTCTGAGTCACCGATCTCAAATTGATCCTCATTCTGCTACTAGGTGAGAGATTTGCACCTGATAGTCCAGTCATGGACGAAGAAGTCTGGGGTTCATTACGACGATGTCAATGGGGCTAATATTAAAGATACGGAGTCAGAGAAGGTGTGGAATGAGTGGGTCACACACGATGTACGTCTATTTCAAGTCGCTACTATATCTGACACCACAGCTAACCTGCTTGGCGGTTAGAAAAACCACAGAATGAAGGCCATTCGCAATACAGGATGGTCTCACTTCACAAGCATGGAAGACATATTATATCCGGTCGGAGGGGCCACAGGGAATGTCACCTGGTGTGGCAGCGTTGGTTGACTTGGACCCCCTTCGACACTGGTAACTGCCTCCGGGACAGGCCCACCATCATCTTTCAAGTCTGGCCCCCCAGGCCTGAGCTTTGGTGCCAATCCAGCAGTGCCCACTCCCACCATCACCGACCAACCAGCGGCCGATAACCCTGTTCACAATGACCTCTCTGCCGCTTGAGTACTAGCGGTATACCTCTAACCAGTCTGTTCCATCCACGCCAGCGTCTGCCACCACTGTTTCCTCCATATCGGTGGGAAAGAAACGAGCATTCTCAGCAATTCTTTTTCTCCTTTGTTCATCTTATTGCCTAGATATGACTTCGTTGACTTGTCCTTTCCCTTGTATGATTAGTCGCTCATAGCTTCTTAGGTTTATATGCTATGGATTACCTATACATTCCATACCCTTCTATAGGGTTCCATGACACCATATTCTTTGACCAATCATCGGTCGTCCTTTTGTTTATTCTTCTTACCTATTTAAAGTGTCACACCTTCGAGGTATTCTTTTTCTTTAACTTTGACCTCCTTGAGTATCCAACATATGTCA
Source organism: Leccinum sublutescens (assembly GCA_038091555.1). Lineage (NCBI taxonomy): Eukaryota > Fungi > Basidiomycota > Agaricomycetes > Boletales > Boletaceae > Leccinum > Leccinum sublutescens. The sequence goes on along the minus strand of JBBPOR010000051.1, from coordinate 11,213 downwards.
TGGAATATACCTTTGCTTTAGGACCTCCTAACGTGACCTCGTCCTGCACCTGAGTGGATGCTTCGACCACCAGTAGTCTCATCGCTAGGACTACCTGAAGTCGGCTCTTCACTCTAAGTACAAGAACCTCTGGTCCCTCGACCCTCAGAAAACTTTGTCGTCTTGACCCTGACCCTCAAGACCTTCTCTGTCTCCTTTGTCCCCCTTTCTTGTCCTCGTCTACTCTCACAACTGTTCTCTCGGGGATACCCTTGACCCTATCAGGGCCAAGTGTAACAAAAGGTCAAAGTTTATTCTTCGTGCCTACCATTGAAAGTAGAGCCTCCTATCATTTTGTCTTTCAATGCCCTTCGCCCAAGGAGGACCTGCCCTCCTCCCCAAACTCCCCCACAACCACCCCACTTTGGACATTTTAGAGTCCCCTCAGATGCCAAAGAGGAAGAACCTACCCCCCTTGCCACCACTAGCTCTCTTCCAGGAGCTTACCAAACTGATACTCAACAACCACCTCGATCCCCTTCTCCCTGCGACGAAACTGAGGCCATTGAGATCGACTACTCGTACCCACCTGACAGATCCTCTTCTCCTGAACCCCTTCACAATAGAACACCCACACCCCCACCCAACAGGTCACTGACCCCCCCCATCCAGCATCACATTTTTGATCCCTTAGTGTTATCCAGTTATAAAAAATGTCCCCAAATAGACTTTATATAACTTTATAAGATGCCATAAGCTCAGGGGCTCAATATGTCAGCGTAAAGTTCTATGCAATGCTGACTGATTTCTTGATTGCATAAGATTTCAAACCTGTTCTGCTGGTTACGGTACACTGGATATGTCCATGGTGTATATTGTATGTATGGACAGGTCCCAAGTAACTGTTAGGACATATCCAGATCAAGAAGTGGGTGTGCCCTGACATAAAACATGTTGATGGATATGTGCAATTCAATGACACTGGATATGTCCATGGAATCCAAATAGAGCTCTGGGCATGTCTCCAGGTTTCAGTACATGTCCAGGGATACTACAAAAATGCTGAAAAATACCAAAAAAAGGTCCTAGAGTTCAAGCAAAATGCCCAGGATATGCCCAAAGAATGACCCAGGATATGTCCAAATAGTGCTCTGGGCATGTTCCCAGGTTTCAAGACATGTTCAAGAATACTACAAAAACTATCAAGAAGTGCCCAGATTATGCTCAAAAATACCCAAAAAAAAGGTCCTAGAAGTCAATAAAAATGATCCAGGATATGCCCAAACAATGCTCAGAAGTGCCCAAATAATAACCCAGGATATGCCCAAACAATGCTCAGATTCACCAAAAAGCGTCCAAATAATGATCCAGGATATGCCCAAACAATGCTCAGATTTACCAAAAAGTGCCCCCATAATGACCCAGGATATGCCCAAATAATGCTCAAATTCACCAAAAAAAGTGCATGGATATGTCCAGGAAGACCATGAAAATCACCTAAGGTATACCCAGATAACACCCAGAGGCATGCCCATGATCATAGAAAGCAGAATCATATTCCATATCCTTGGGCATACATACCCACAGGATTGTGTAGAAAATCACAGGGCAAATCATGCAAAAGTGACCTCTTAGGTGTAATTTTGGGGTCAAAAAATACACCTAAGAGGTCCTGTTTCGGGGTTGACTAAAGTGATGAAACACGCTTCCCAAAGTGTACTAACACTATAAACAAACCGGCAGCTATAACAGCGCCTACTAATCAGTCAAAAGGACCAGGGATCATAAATGTACCTAATATCCAATTGATGACAAAGTTGCACCATCAACTCCACCTCCGCAAACTCCATCACCCGGACCTCCTACACCAATGCCACCTGCACCTAGGAAACAGCAGCGCGCTCCAGGTCCTCCTCTCCACCCAGCAGTTTCCAGACGATCTGAAAGGACCTGTTGTGTGCCTATTAGGCCAGACAATGTGTATGGTGATGACTGACACCCAGTCCAACAGGAAAGGACATCAATTGTCCTAGTTGCTGGCAAGACATGGTCCAATCAGGACCTTCTCGTCAAATGCCTGGTGGAAATCTCCCCGATTCACCCACTCCTCCTGCTAGCTCTGATAGCAAAGCAGAAGTCGAACAGCTCAATTGTGAAGGGGGAGTAGGATTAGCCACATTTCTTATGATGAAGGCGATACCACAAGAGGCTCCAACTGCAGAACATAAACCTCTTTGCGAATGGATGTTCAAGGACATAGAATCCCTCCCGCTTGATCAACAGAAGGAGTGGAAAATTAATTGTGTGCCAGAATGAACTGGACATATTAATTGAACTAGTGGACCTCCCAAGGGGGAGGAAAGTTATATCAAACAGATGGGTTTTTGATGTAAAATCTGATGGTCACAAAAGAGCCCGTTTTGTAGCAAAAGGCTTCTTATAGGTCAAAGGAATAGACTTTGACCACATATTCTCCGGTTTGAAACAGTGTGCTTAATGCTTGCGCTCACCACTTTTGAAAACTGGCACATTGAGGCTCTCGATGTTAAAAGCACCTACTTATATGGCAAGGTCACAGAAGAGATCTACATGGCACAACTCCATGGCTTTACAATCACTAGCAAAGAGCATAAAGTGCTCTGCTTATTGCGTGCCTTATATGGCCTAAAACAGGCTGGATTAGCCTGGTGGGAAACTCTAAATGAGTCCATGAAAGAATTAGGCTTTGAACGCGTAAAGTCCGATGCCGGTATATTTCTCTGCCGAAAGAAAGGCACAACCCTAGTTGTAGCCATCGTTTATGTAGACGACTCAATGTTCTGTGGCTCCACAAAGGCTATAGTCGACGAGGTTAAAAACACTTTCATTCCTAAATGAAAATGCAGGGGGAGGCTAAAGCTTCCTCAATATGAGAATCCGACGAAATGGCTGCAAGATCTTAATCGATCAGTGCACCTACCTCAACAAAATTCTCAAACAATTTGGTATGTTAAATGCCAGGTCTGCACCCACACCTCTTCCACAGGGTTATTATCCACCTGCTTACAATGGACTAGTCGACATTGAACTAAAGTCCAAATTCCAACAAGTGATCGGTTCCTTGTTATATATAATACTTGGAACACGTCCAGATATTGCTTATGCTGTGACTGCATTATCAAAATATGCAGCAAGACCATCAGCTGAACACCTTGATCGTGCATTATATATATGCCAATATTTACTCAGTTGGGACTAGACACTATTCCCTAGAGTTCAATGGTGATTCACAGAGTGGCCTCATAGCATTCACTGATTCAGATTGGGCATCAGACCCTATCACTTGCCGATCTCAAACAGGCTGATTATTAAAATGAGCTAATGGCATCTTCAGCTGGCAATCTCGCCATCAAGAGAGAGTAGCTCACTCCTTTACTGAAGCAGAATATGTTGCCCTGTTAGATTGTAGCAAACAAGTGATCTGGATTCGATCACTCCTATCTGAATTAGGATATGAGTTAAAACCTATCCAAAGATAACCAAGTATCCATTTTCATGGCTTCGAACCCTGTTACTGAGAAATGTAGCAAGCATGTTGACATTAGATGGCATGTTAATCCAGCCGATATGCTTACAAAGAACCTTGGTTATATTAAACTCAACCAATTCCGAAAGGACATTGGATTAATATTCTATTACAAAGCACAAACATAAGAGTGCTCATTACTACATATTGTTTGCGCCCTAAGATGGCAGCAAAGTATGGGGGAGTATTGAACGAGCACTGATAAGTAGCTCTTGCACTTAATAATTATATAAATAACAACTTGTAGTTAGCAGATTACATAATCCTTACTTGTCGTATATAAGATTCAGACCCAGCGTCTGAGTTCTAATATCATCTTGTTGTCTTACCACTATGTTCCATATCACCTCAATGCTGACACCTGGTGAGTACCGGTAGTCCTCTATCTCGGTAGTCTACACATCAATATGTGAACCTGATTCAGATTAATACTGTACAAAATCAAATCAGCACGCTATGTGACATGCACACTTCCACTCTACAGGATCCCATCAGTACCATACACGACGCTACAAGAGCGTTGTACCTCATTCTGTTTTTTCAAGGAGATCAAACCTCGGACAAAGTTCTGTGGGTTGGGGCATTGTTTGCGGGCAGTACTTGTATCGCTTCATTCTTTCTTGGTTTAACCAAGCTAGATCGTGAAAAGTGTGCTCAATATCTGTACATGAATGGATTGCCTTCTTCCGCTGGCCTGGGTAGTACTAGTAGCACACCATTTGGCAATTGATCGATTGTCCGTTTTATGTATCCGAACTCATGTACAAAGTACTATCATGTTGTATGTACAAGTCCCTAGTAATTGTAATTGTCATTGGAACCATCATTGTCCAACTCCTGAGCCGCTTGCACTCACTGCCTCCGTACCTCCAGATAGTCAATAAACATTGTGGTTGTAATCCTGTCACGCATCTCCCAAGTAGTGTTTGAAAGTCCAGTTGCGCAACCAGTAAAAGACCAGCAACTGGACCGGACTAACACTGGTTGCAACTGAACCATGGTTGCCGGTTGTGCCTACTTTGAATTTTGATGGTCTGGTCTTTTGAATTTTCATAAAATTCAAAAGACCGGACCAAAACTGGTTGCAACCAGTCCCACTATGGTACCCCTGGGATGCCCATATTTGGAGGCATCTCCCATAATTTTCCCACATTTTTACAATTTAAATTGAATTTTATATCTTGTAATCTATGGTTTGACTCGAGATTGAGAATACCTCGACCGATATCTGGCCAATGCATGCAATCTATAGCTGGATGCGTAGCTACATGTACCCCCTAAATATAGTTCGCTACCATTGGAGCACCAATGTCATGTGATCGCTTGCAATTTACCAATCAAAGAACTCGAGATTTGATGTTTCACTTGAAAATGCTCGTATCTCCGCCAGATGTTACCCGAATTATGTAAATAATAGATCAAATGACAGGTCCGAATCAGTACTACCCTCAACAAAGCCATCGCTAAGCGTGAAAGTCACATGCCATTGAGCCTGAGACTGGTTTCTCAAAAGACCAGTTGTAACCAGTGTGTGCAACCATTCCAGACCAGTTGCCATTGGTTCTGGTCCGGTCTGGCATGATTTTGGAGCACCATGCAACCGGTCTCAGTCCGGTTGCCTTGCAAAAAGGTCAAAAAACCGGACTGGACTGGACTTTTTTAAACACTACTCCCAAGCCCCTCTGTAAGTTGCATTCAGCAGCTCCAGTTCTGCATCTTTGTTAGCATAACCACCACCACCGCTACCGTCATCCCCTGGCTCCTCATTAGTGAGTTCATCATTGTCCTCAGGCTCATTATCAGAGTTGCTAGCTGTAGGATCATGAACACGTATGTAATTATGGAGTGCACACAACACGGCCAGTATCTTGGATTGAACCTTGAGAGAGAATTTGGGCATGAAGCAGAGAATCTTGAATCACGCTTTAAGAATACCGAATATCCGCTCAATGATGTTGTGAGCGGATGCGTGACATAGGTTGAAAAGCTCTTCTTAATTTTGAGGGCTATGGAGTGACACATAAATGTAGCTACCAAACGGCCGCTCATCCCCATTCTATGAGTCTGATATGGTATCTAACAACTGCAGACTGAGACCATAACCTGCATCTGCAAGTAAATACTTGCCTGCAGGTTGAATACGGAGATCCGTAGCAACTGCATCCTTGAAGACCCACATATCCACAGCCGATCCTTTCCACCCACAAAGTGTATAGGTAAAAGTGGTAGAGGCATAGTAGAGGCCATACTACTTACATTTCGATTCAAATGGGAGTGCGTATGTCAAATCCCGTGACTAGAGACATATTCATAAATTATTATTTTTGTTTTGTGCTAATTGGCAATCACGATTTGAGGAGTCCCATAAATGATGACAAATCAAAATTTGATTTCCTCATTTTCATTTTCTATTGGTCAATGGGACTCCCATTGCTTCTATCTATGGGAGTCCCATAAATATATGACAACTGACATAATGCCTCCATTTGGCCTAAAATCCATATCCCCAAAAGTGACCTAAGTCTCTGGAGCCCCCATAAACAAGCTAAAAGATGAGGCTAATGAAAAGATGAGGCTAATAGCTGGTCCAAAGTGGTCGCCTGAAGTGACTTGCAAATCCATCCAGAACAGCAGCTGATAATAAGTTACTATGGCTCTATCTGTCATCTGTTGCCAACCAATGTTCAAAAGCATGATCACTTTGTAAGACAAACGACTCACACTCCGCTGCCTATATAGTGAAAATGTGAAAATTGTAATGAGTTGTCTGTTTGAATGGAACACCGCCCAGTCTCCATTTGAGCTCAATCACTCATCCTGGCTCATGAAGAACTGTGAATAAACCAATTGCCAATATGAGGCATAAAATGTGGTCTCCAGCATCCTTATATTGTTGTGTGCACACATTGATATTGAGAGCGAAGGAAGTGAAGGGAGCCACTTTACAGACAGTCAGATGAGTCATAAAAAGTGAAAGATAATGAATGTACCTTGAGTAGACCCATGTTTGATTCAAGATCTCCTTCGCTAGGATCTCATCCTGTAATGTCTCCTTTTGTATGAACTTGATGGCAGCTCATCGGAATGAATGTGGGTATACCCTGGGATATCAGCACCAGTTTCTCAGTAGATAGGGACATGGTCTACAAAAAAAAAGTATTTGAGAAGTAAACTAGAGTATAATTCTATCCCAGTCATCCTCCAATCCTTGCTGTCTTTCAGCACCTAATATACCAATTGAGCACTAAGGTTTCTTAATTTTTTAGACCTTTGTGGTTGCTCTACACTTCCTATTTCGAGTTGTGATGATTCTGCCCACAATTGTGGCTGATTGAGGCAGTTGTTTACTAGTATGTATAGCCACTCGATTCAAACCTCAGAGTCCTTTGTTCTGTTTCCTTTGGCAACTCACAAAGGACTCTAGTGTAACCTATTAATGGTTATCCCACCCCACAAGCTTTCTGTGCTTATTATCTACTATGTTATGGTGATCAAGGCCTGCCAACAATGTGAAGATTAGCACCACCAAGTTTTTCAATAATGTGCTTAGCTATCACGTAGCTCAGTCACATTAAGATTGTGGAATGTACTTTAGAATCTCCTCATTCCAACCATTGAACAAAACCACAAGAAACCCGAAGTTGTCCTAGTCACTGCAAACAATACCAAGAAGGCTAGGAACTTATTCAGCTCCATTTTGACCTATGCTGAGATCAAGAATCCTTCAATAAACAGAATGACTCAGGGAGACTGGTTGAGATCAGGCGACAACTATTCAATTTGGAAAGTCTGGTTACTTCTATTCAAAGGGACTGTCTTTGCAACTCCCTCTTAATGGTTTTAGTCAAGGGATTGTAACATTTTATCAAGCACTATCAATATCAACAAGAAGCCTCTAACCTTCCTCAATGTCCTGCTTATGGTTACTGAGGCTTTAAGTACCTAAATGGGTTTCAACCCCAGATTCAAGAGCAATTCAGTCATCATTGAGGGACATTTTTTTGATATTCCTAGGATAATATTTCCTTCTCTTGGTGTGGATGGGAAGAGAACAGTGGTGTATCACCTGCATCGTCACCAAGTGGATAATGATAAAGATCCAGATAAGTTCATTATCCCATAAGTCTTTAAGAATCTAATGTTGACATTTTGATACTAGATTTGCTGTGGAATATGTCCTCAAAGAGTTGTGGGCCAATATCAACTGGCCTACTGATGTTGAAATTTACAATTGAATTTGATGAAGACAACAAATCCAGTACTGTTGAGGGCTGAAGAGGAAAAGTTTTTTGGCTCTTTGGACAGAGATAGTGTCTTTGCAAATTCTGTTGCTGTTTCTCTGGATGCTGACTGGGATTATGTTGCAAACTTGCCTGGCTTGCCTCTGGTAGCAACTGGATATCATCCCAAGTGTAACAATTCTTCCTACCAACATGTTGACACCTTGGCCTGGCATTAAGATTACATATGCAAAGACTCTTCTGTAAATATTTTGCAATGGATAATGATCAACATGATCAACATCGAGCCCCACATCCACAAGAGCATTCTCTTTGATTCCATTGAAGTCTCTTTATTCTTGTTTTCATGTCGACAAGAGCTCTTGAATATATTCTTGGGATATGTCTGTGGTACATCATATGCTATATTTCTTGCTACTAGATTGTATCTAACTGAGTAGCTAGCATTGTTCAACAGTAAATTTGATGTCATGCATTGCAATATGGGGCCAAATAATCTCTTACTTCAAACCAGTGGATTGGCACTAGAGGACGCAGTTCCCCATTGCTTGATCATGGATAGATCAAATAAACTGTGTTACTGGGTGATTGGGGCCTGGGCTTAAAGGTATCTAGTCCATCCTCCAAAAATAGAGGTCATGGCTAGGTAACTGTGAGTAGACTCCTTTAATATCTTTCTTGTCCTTCGCATCCTGAATATAATTATTTTAACAAAGGGTACTTTTCCATTCATTGCCACAAATTTCATTGAACAAAATGGACAGTCCTTCATCACTCATTAGCCATATTGTGACTGGGAATCTCTATTTTGGGTTTTGTAGATTTCAATCAACTATGGACTATATAGCACACATCATCAATGACAGGACTCTTGGTGGGTAAAGTTTGTAACCTTCTATAGGGCTCTACTGAATTTCATTTACCTGGCTTAATACTCACTCCATGATACTGACTCCCTGGAATGGATGGACAACTCTCTGGATCTGTTCCATCAAAATAAAGATATCTTGCTCACTCCCCTTACTTGGCCTGGAATTAGAGCACATCTTAACATACCCAAACTACACTCTATGATGGATGCCAATTGACATATTTAGTCCTGTCCCTCACTAGGCAGAAATGGGCCTACAAAATCCATTGCAACTGAGCTTCAAGTTCTCATTGGCAACAGGTAGACTGTGTAATAATCCCTTCGGCAATAGTTGTCACCTTTTGTGACTTGACACATAGGAGGATCTCTCAGTTTCTCAGTCAAGCTTTGGCCACCAGTACCACTGTTGGATGTAATCCACAGTCCATTGAGAACTGAAATGTCCTAGCGTCCTGTGTGTGTTATCAATGACCAGAGCAGTCAAATTATCACCCTTATATTGGGTGTGTAGTAGACCGAGTACCTCCTCTCCTCCACAGTTATTGGCATATAATAGGCCATCCTTTTCTTTATATGAGGGGTAATGACTTGAATTACTCCATATCTCTTCATTCCTTTCGGCAAGTGGCTTGCTCTTTCAAGGCAAGTTAGTCACCTTGACCATGAGTGCTTTGAGCTCAATCCACCAACCATGTAGTCAATCATCCCCTTCTGGGTCCAGACATCTATGTTTGCCCAGTCAATGTATTCCTTGGAGAAGTCATCTCCTCCTTCAAGTTTGTAGTATTGGGACAGACAATCTTCCATATGGTTCTCTGACTCTTTGGTGCAGACAATATCAGTGTCGAAGTGTGACATGTAGTCTATCCACTGGACTCGTCAATTGAACAGCTTTCATTGAGTCTTGAGCTAGCTTAATGCTGTTACAAATTACACCATTATCACCCCTAGACGCGACCAGGACACGTCTAGCCCTAGCTACCATGTGTAACATACTTATATATACCCTAAACATACTCCTAGATACTCAGAATGCTGCACTTTAGACCTTTGAAAAATGCCCGAACACTATTTGTACACTATTCGTAGTAGTGTTCATTTTTCCCACAGTCCGCTCAAAGGGACACAATATGTTCGTACACTATTCGTACACTGTTTGTAGTATATTTGCACACTAGTAGCTACACAGCCACACCATGCTGGACACACCTTGCCCTCATCTCAAGGCTACTACGTCAGTACATGTGCTATCAGGGAAACCGACCCTCGGTTAATTTGGCATAATACTCCATATTCCTTTCTAATTTGTTCTACTTTGAATAATGTTGTGAATTACTCATATTATCAGGAATTATCAGCATTTGAAAACAGGTCAAATTATTCTACATAATTATACATATATTTCCTTGCATGTTCAATTATTTCAACTTATTTTGGTATCAAGACAAAAAAAGTGTAGGAAAAAGTGTAACAAGTGTACAAAGCAAGTGTACAAAAAGCAAAGAAAGTGTACCAAGTGTACTGTAAAGTGTACAAAAAAAGTCTACAAAAAAAAGTCTACAAAAAGTGTAGGACACAGTGTAGCAAGTGTACAAAAATGCGAAAAAGTGTAGGACAGAGTGTACTAAGTGTACAGAAAAAGTGTACAAAAAAAGTGTACAAAATGTAGGACAAAGTGTAGCAAGTGTACAAAAAAGCGAAAAAGTGTAGGGCAAAGTGTACACAAAAAAGTGTACAAAAAGTGTAGGACAAAGTGTAGTAAGTGTACAGAAAAGTGTACAAAAGTGTACCAAAAGGTAGACCAATGCTTTTGTCATGACACAGCCACATTTTTTGTCGATGTTTCGCGGACCATTTCCTCTTATCTCATCCAGATTAGATCAGATTGATTAGATTGTTGCACCATCAGGATCACCTAAAATAGGGGCTACAACTTTTGTTATGACACCAAACAGAAATAATGACTTTCCTTTTTTGGAAATAGATTTTCGCACCTAGAAGTGTACAAAAGTGTACCAAGTGAAGTGTACCAAAAAAAGCGAAAAAGTGTAGGGCAAAGTGTACCAAGTGTACAAAAAAGTGTAGCCAGAAAAGTGTAGCACAAGGTGTACCAAGTGTACCAAACCAGTTCACAAAAAAGCGAAAAAGTGTAGACAAAGTGTACCAAGTGTACAAAAAAGTGTAGTCAGAAAAGTGTACCAAACAAGTGTACAACAGAGTGAAAAAGTGTAGGATAAAGTGTACCAAGTGTACAAAAAAGTGTACTCAAAAAAGTGTACCAAGTGTATACCAAGTGTACCAAAAAAGTGTACCAACAAGCGAAAAAGTGTAGCACAAAGTGTACCAAGTGTACAAAAAAAAGAAGTGTACAAAAAAGCGAAAAAGTGTAGGACAAAAGTTAGTCACAAGTGTCACAAGTGTAGCAAACACATGTGGCAAAGACTTAGAGAGTTTTGAAGTATAAGTCCAAGTTCCCACACTTGATGTTGAAAAAAGCGGACATGCTGACAAATTTATTTGTAACTATTTTTACACCCCACACTATATAAGCAACTCA
>JBBPOR010000050.1:0-47332 GCA_038091555.1 Leccinum sublutescens | reverse complement strand
TCTCAACCAGTCCCGCTTGGAGGGCCATAGTACCGACGAAAACAGGGCCGATGGCGATGCCAACGAGCGTCAGTTGCCAACCCCACGCCATAGCCCAAAGAAGGCCAACGCCCATCATGGTCACAATGACAGCGAATTGGTCTATGGAGACTGCTAAGATGGTCCGCGCGTCATCGCCGTCCTTGACGAGGCGCTTGGAGAGCACCGCAGGGGAATGCGCTGCCGAATCGAACCAAGGCTTGTCTTGCGCGAGCACGGGGAGTAAGCGATGTTTCGCAATCAGGTTCGTTCTTGAGCACACTCGAGACGACGCTGTGTGTGATCGAACGGCGCGTGGAAAAAAGTTGTTGTGTTAGGAGCGGGACGCAGCGCTGCGAGATTCGCAGCTGTTTGCGGCGTCAGGAGTAGACACACATATATCTATAGAAATAAAACGTACCTGTCAGAATACTCCGTGATCTACATATTCAAGTCTGGGTAACAACTGAGGGAGAGCGAGACCAAGAGAGCCGTGCGCGTGATATCTTGTATTGACAAGTCTGGTCAAGCCTACAACCACATTGTCAGAACGTCACCAATTCGTGTAAATCTCGTCATACGCACCTTGATAAGTTCGACGACTTGTTTCCAAAGGACTTTACAGACCTGGACGTCCTTTGGTATGCCACGGAACTTTCTTACAGGCGCGTCATCCTTTTCCCTTTCCTTTTCACGACGGTGGTGGTGGTGTTTGTCGTCCTTGCCGTCGTGGCCATCGTGTACGAGTAAAGACGTGGGGATGTAAGTAGTAGTGACAACGCGGACCAGCGCCTTATGTAAGCAGAGCGTGGCTACTGCCAGCTGTGATGAGGTAAGATCATACGGGATCGGTGGCCACTCCGAATCTCCGATCGTCCATCATCATGTCGAAACGCAAGCAAGCGGACGAGGTGGACGACGACGACGACGGTCCCGAAAAATACCAAGTACGCACATTCTCTCCGCATGCCTCACTGTACTTTGACTACTACAACACTTACCGTCTTCGTCCTCTCGTTCACCGTCGCTCTGCCGTCTTCTTGTCCCGTCCTCCCTCATCCTCACACCACCTCAACGTGTCGAGGACGGCGTGTGGTGACTCTTCTAGGAGGGACATGGGCATGTAATCTTCATCAGATCGAATTTCCGACGAGAACAATCAGCCAAGATGTGTATGTAGAACACATGGATTCATGAGTCCCACGGTGACCATACTCGAGAAAGTAGGTCGCACTATATATATATATATATAACTCATTGTCGGCATTCACAGGTCGGTGGCTCTCCTTTGTTGTACTCACGCGGCACGCAGCACTCTCACGCGATGTTCTCGGGACGAACAACTGAATGTCAGGGCATACTCAAGGTACTCACTTATTCAAAGACATGTGCCCGTGACTCAATTGTTGACCACCGATGCCACAGGTGACACAGAAATCTGGGTTACATCAAGGCGAAGGACCGCGTTCACTTTGGCTAGTTCCCATATCGTGTTTTCTGAGATGGCCATGGTCAGGACAACACCAGGATGGTCAATGACAGGTCCGATTTGTTGGTGCGTTGTAGTGTCCCAGAACGAGAGTGATGAGTTGGCAGAGACAACTTATATGCAGTGTCATTGCATGCTAGTGGGATGCAGTACGAATTGTCATCATTGTCAATAGACCATTGGGGGAGCATTGTCCTGGAGGACGCATCAACACAGTGGATTTTTCCATCACGAGATGAGACAAAGAGTTACTTTCCATCGCCTGTCCGGGCGAGGGATCCAGTTGGAAATTCTGCAAGAAGGGTGCCGCATCCAGAGAATTTGACTTGGACCATGAAAGATGCCAAAGGTTCGCCCGTGGGAAAAGACCTGACACAGACCCTGTCAACTTGAATCGATTCAGTTGCGATTTTCGTTTACCGCAGCCACCGGCCCGTCGTGTGCCGTCGTCGAAACATCCCTTCGTCGCCACCGCTCACGAACTCCTTCTCGCCCGGGATAAATACAACCGAACCTACGTCATCTAAAAGATTGAGTTGGATCGGGAGTCAGCCGGTATCGTCGCTGGTTTCTGGGTCGCCATCAATATTCCGCTCTCAAATGACCTCGTTTTCATCACCTCTGATAGACAGACATAGCTCCGGTATGACTAGAGAAACGTCGAACTAGCCTTCAGGATTTTCTCTCGTTAATGTTATCAACCACATGTCTTGTTGACGTGCTCACCGCACTTGGTCTTCAGCTATTTCAAGCATCTAGCGTTGAGCGGTGGGAAGAAGGTTGAAACGTTGAACGTTTGAACCTGCAATCGACTCCGAGTTGTTGCAACCAGCGCGTAGCGTTGATGTCGCGGAACGGCAAGGGGTGCAGCACGCGCAGAGCAGGGCGCGGTCGCATCCGCTCAAGACGGTACGCTTGGCACAGGCCTGGATGCCAAGCTACGTGCTCGGTGCGGAAGTCGACGCATTGGCGCGGTACGAGTGGCCATTGCTCAGGGTGCTCGTGCGCCGCGGCCCTGTGCAACGGCATTTCTTCCCGGTTGCAGCGCACCTTTGGTTGGGACCTCCGTTGTGCTGTCTTTTGGCTGCATGCGCATTTTCGCGTGACGAGTCGCGTCGTGTTCAAATGACGTACTGGAAGAGATATCGAATAACTCATCCTCAGCGCTTCAAGGCAGAACAGGGGAAACTAGACAATCTAACCTTGAGCCTGAGGGATATTGCATATTGTTCGCTGGACGAACATGATACGCGATCCCTCGACGACTACCCACTCAACGCCCTCTCGGACGCGACCAAGCTCGTACAACCGCATCCCGTGCGGACCGTCATGCGATCAAACTCTCTCTGGGCATTCCCAACTAACACCAGTTTTCGGGACTCTTGACGTTTCAACGACGTAAACCACCTATATCCCATTAGGACGCAGATTCGTTTGACTTGATCATGCTGGTTGGCCGGTTTTCATACTTCATATTGATGGAAGATGGTAGCCCTGCCGTGGAGCAGACGAGCTGCTACTCTTGATGGTCGTCGTTTCCTCGTAGAATATCAAGCACGGTGACGTTTGATCGTGTTGGTTGTGAGCGTCCCAATGCCATACTGTGTCCATTTTCATCAGCTGATGACACCAACAGCCAGGTGGGGACCTCGTTCTCCTTTCCAATACGGCTTCCATTTCATCTGATATTCTTTGGGTCGTCACGAGTTCTTCGCTCCTTAACATCCTTCGTTTCCGCGTGTACGTTACAGATATGGGACGTGTGTAGAAGGCACGCCTGTTCCTACTTTGTCTTGAGTACAGACGAAGAATGGGTGTTTGGAGCCCTCAGTCTAGTGGGCGCCACGACGTGAATTGCCTTCCCGTCCACTCATAGACCCTGGCAAACAAGCGCCGCACCCAGGTGATGCCACGCCGCGCGCGTCTGTCTTGCCACGAGACATGACGGTGTCCGCCAAGGACGTCACCCAGCCGCCTTTCCCGGCCCGGAACGTGTCCGAAGTGCTCATGCTGTGAATCCTCGTTGCGGCAGACACCGAGCACGTCTGGTAGTCGCAGCTGCTGATCATTCTGGATAGCCTTAACTTGAGCTAGCTATCGAAGCTCGATGGAAGCTGGAAGGATCTGGAGATAGGGTTGTGATGACGTGGTCTATAATGCCTACAGCGTGTATTTGTCCAGCGTGTGCTACTAAAGTCAAAACAAACAAAAAAATCAGTCACCTCGATAGCCCGAAAGATAACTGAAACTTCTGCGAACTGTCGAGAACACATTTATCGATCGTCACATTGTCATTCGTGAAGTAATACACGTAGCAAGTTCCTCTTCGCCCAAAAGCCAGGATGCAACGTTATCCTGAGGGTTTCTTCAGCTTCCTAAGAATTCCCTTCAATGTCATCCACGGCACTGAGACGTCTCGATACGTCTCCCGGAAAAGAACTGACCATTGATTTTCTGCGGCAACACTCGGTCAGAAAGTACTGACCCCCCTCTCCAGTTGCCAATACCATACATGAGCGGCCAGCCTCGGGATCTCCGATCTTCACGGGCACGATACCCTCTGGCTCCTTCTGTAGGTGTAGTGAGGACAATGTGCAGCAACAAGATTCTCGTACATCAAACAACACTATATTCATCACCCGATGTTGAGCACTTGTCGCAAACATCTTCTTTGAGACTTTGAGATCGAGGAGAAGAGATCTATCTTTGTCGATTTCCTTCCAAGAGGAAATATGCCTCAATACGACGACCCTGCTATTCCCGATGGGTTAATTCATATTCATATTGTCTTCGCAGGTCCGAAACCGTCTTTGTCGTTCCATTCTCGTAATTTTCTATGCACAAAGGTAAACGAGAAGTGGAAGCAACGTGTACGCCGTGGCGACTAGTACTCACTTTTGCATTTTGGCAATCCGTCGCGTGGCCTTGTCCTCGTCCGTTCCCGCGTGTTTATGAACTCGGCCATCTGCATTCTCATCATCGCCGTAGAGGTGTTCTCCCAACTCTCGCCTCCGCATCGGCGAGTAAATTGATGGCAATGCCTCCCCGCTGAACACCCCATCTCCGTTGCGTAGATCTTCGCCTTGGGTTCGCCCTCGTCGCCCTTTTTCGATGACGCCAAACTTGCAGAACCACTCGACAAATCTCCTCGACTCTCGTGTCCAGAGGGAGATTGATGACATGAATGACCGTGTTCTTGGAAGCAGAGCTGCTGCAATGGCTTCCGAGTCGTTCTTGCCCTTCTTAGTTGATGGCGGACCCGGGGGAAGAGAGGGAGGGGAGTAGCAAAAGTATAGTCCTGCGGCTCCTTCCGTTTCTTGTTGCCACGGTTCAGCAGGGGCGCTGCGGGGGGGGGGGGGAGTGAAACATACCTCACGTTGCGGAACGCACATCGGATACCGAAGCAACCATACTTGAAGCCTGAGAGCACGGAGGGACGTGGGGTGTGGGTTTATAAAGGCAGCCAGTTGCACTTTAATGAACAAGGTCCACTGCACTGTTGGTGGCCTAGGCAAGGCGAGCCGCGCACAGGATTTAGTCTGTGCGTGAGAAGTGAAGTCTAAGAGGCGCGCATCTTTCTCGCTCTTGTCCACTTCGCTCTCCCTAGCCGAACTCGCTACCTCGCAGCTCTGTTCACTAGCTTAGTCGTTGTTTTCGCTCCCACAGCCCCCGTCTAAATCTTCCGCCTATAGTTTTTGTCCGTGGCTGTTTCGCTCGACTCCCGTCGAGGCGTAGTAAGCATTGCTGTTCGGTGGCCCATCCCACCCCACAGCTCGCTTCACCCGCCGACAGATCGGGTACAGTCCCGGGCCGGAAACCTGCTGTTTCGCCCACCCCGTCGTATTCATAGCACATCCGATTCATTCATGTACCTACGCTCATACTAGTAAAAGCACATATGATGTTCCCTCAACATCCACATCAGATACTATGAGTGGGCAGTATCCTTGACTTTCCACATTAAGGCCATTCCGCTTCATGGTTATTCGCAGGTGACGTCGTGGAATGTGCTGCTCTCATTAACCGCGAGTTTTTTCACGTTCGAGGTTCACGCGAGGCAACCTTGGACAGGTTCTACGATGACAGTATTCTAATGGATCATATCATCGCGGAGCATATCCTCAACGTTTCATACCCATGTTCAAGTTGCACTTTCTATTATTTATTGAAAAATCCAGTGTCCGCGGCCAGCGCTCTAAAAAGCAGACGGAGAAACTAAAGCAATCGTGTATGGACGAGGCCACAGTAATCAACCCAATTACAATATGCGTCAGTGATTTGGCGCAAGATTTTTCTGTACATGCAGTCCTTCTAATCGTTGATGTTCCACTGGCACTGGGTGAGTTTTAACCGTCGACTTCACACTGACGCTTGGCCTGACGTCACTCGAGCTCCCCGAAAACACCCTTTGGAGGAATCATCCACATCAAACGTGCTAGGATTCTTGGGTGCACATCCTCCATAGGGTATCGGCTGTGCACTTGGTTCCTCCGAGCACCCGGTACCCTCAGTTTGCCCCTCCAAGTCAAAGTCCCCCACGACATTCACGTCACTTAATCCTAGAACGATGCACAATCCCACCCCGTCCTGACTTCTGCTTTGTTCTTCTCACAACTTCACACCAGCCTGCCGCTTCCTATCATTCTCGATCTCCTAGATAAACGCCTTCGGGTTCGGCTCCCGCTCTGAAAAGCCCTACATCCCCATTGTTTAATAACCCACGTTCGCCCAAGACAACCCCGACGTACCTTGAGCTAATCCATATCGTCCTGGCTCCCGCCCACCTGCAAAATCTTGTCGCGGTACAACTTTCCCAGCTCGGGATCCGGTGGTGCCTTCTTGAACACCGTCTCGTACTTGTCCTGAGCGAACACGAGCGAGTACGTGTACTTACATGAGACGTGGTCGAAGGAAGGGGGAAAACCGTCGGAAGTGGAGGAAAATAAGACGCAACTCACCTGTCTGAATGCGAGTAGTGGGATAGTGCTAAGACTTCCGACGAAGTTGTGGTTGAGCTAATAGTTCCGAGCGTTCCGAGGGCGGAAATCCTGAGGTTCAGACGAGATATAAGCGGTAAGCAAACGAAGATCAGGTTTATCCAGTCTTTCACTTTCACCGTTGTCTTTAGGAGGCCGTATTCATACAATCGATTATCCAACTCCAACTATCAAACAATGCAGTATCAGGTATGTATGTTCCGTTACAAATATTATTGATGTTTACGAGTCTGACGTACCGGCATGCAGTTACAGAGGTTGCTCTCATGGCCTATGATTATAGTAAGCAGTCTAACAATCGATTTAGAAGAGTCATACTGAATGGAATATTGCAACTGCTCCGCCCATAGTCCTTACGTCACCAAAAGAGGTACGTACATGCTCTGTTCCGATCTCGTTTCACGACTCAACAGCTGAATAGGTCGAATACATCGGGGTTCGGAAACATTTGGTGTATATAATCTTATCACTGATAGTACAGCAGAGCCCTGGACATGGCTCTCTACGTTGTTTGTTATAGTGGGTACAACTCTTCTAATATAGTACTGTAGGTGTTCACATCCAAAATGATGCTCTATTAAAATTTATACTTTCATAGGTATTGGACTCAATTATTCGCGTGAATGGGCATCTGATAATGGTGTTCATTTGCACTTCAGATCGTGAGTTGTTGAGTCTCAGTCACAATGTCACCTCATGTCATATTTTGGCTTCAATCTCAGTATTCATGGTTCTGCGTGTTTACGCTATGTGAAATCGGTCGAAGACGATCCTCAGCATCCTATTTCTTGGTTACACATTCATTCCAGGTTTTTCGGCAAGGACAAGTGGGTATATGTCCTTGATCATCGGGGAGGGTGTCTTTTATGTCTCGTTGTATGTCGTTCTTAGTCATGGTTGGTCTCCTCTGCCCATTCTCGGACAATTCCGTCATCTGATCTATCGACTATCTTGGGCCGTGAGACACTTGTCAACGGATTTGTCGCCACTCTCACTTCTTTAGCGCCTCCAGTGCCTCCGCGCGTAGCTTGAATTCCTCCAAGAGGTCACCAGCCCTGGGGTCCCCTCGTCTAAACACGCTCTCCACATACTATGTAGGCCACAAATCCAGCCGTCTTATGAAGATCTCATCAGATGCAGATGAATCAGACGGACTCCCCGTATCTGTCGCAGCGATGCACGTCGATGAACTCGTCCTCGCCTTGAATCCCTTCTCGCACAGCTTCAACTACCGCTCGGCAATCCTCTAGGGTACCGCTACCATCGTCTCGGACGCAGACTAGAAGATCTGGGCGATGGCGCTCATCACTAACGGCGCTGCCTATCCAGGGTGCAGGGACACCGCACGGAACCCGCCGACGAGCGCGGAGATGCAGAACACGCGGATACTCAAGGTGCGCGTCGAAAGCGCGAGCGCGAAAGTCAGGGCGGAGGGGCCATATGACGAACGTGCGGACATGCAGGACGAGAGGGACTCGTCGGGAGGGTGTGGATGGGCGTCGTACCGGTGCGTAGTTGTCATGCCATGCCTTTATATTTATCTTTCTTATATTTATCTTTGGGGATACTGGACGTGTCCGGTCGGTTCTTACAGGTATACGAAGGACTTGGAGAGCCTGCGCCGTGGCGTGCCGACTGTACCAGAGGACATTCGGGAATACCTGAGGGCGGAAAATGTGAAGAAGAAGAACTATGCTGTCTGTGCTGCCAAGGGAGGTGATTAATGATCGTAGGCGACTCAACTTCACTCGAGGCTCGTTATTATCCGTCCCTACTCGTACACCGACCATGCCACCGGGGTTACGCATATCTACGCCCGCCAAATTATTGGCGGTATCGAGGTGTTCAAGGCGCACGTGATTGTCAACATCGAGGAAAGGCAGAGTGCTCTCCTTTGGCGACTCGAGTGTGAGTGTTCTGATCCTTGCCTCGCTTTCTGTCCCGTCCGTGCTGACCCGAATTCCACAACCCTTAAGTTCTTCGTCACAAACTCTCGTTACACCGCCGCAAGTCGCATCTCCGATGTGTATAAGGATGTGTGGGGGTGCAGGAACGAACTTTTCAAGTGAACTGTGTCGAAAAGGCACTCTACTAAGCCAGCGACGTCTCTCGTGCCATTCCTGGCCTCGCTGCACGCTCCCGTGACTTGGTCCCTTCCCAGCTCTCCCCCGCACGTAAGACTTCAGTCCTGACCTTCCTTACTCTCACTTCGAGTTCGTCGATGTCCACCCCCTCTTTTCCCTCGACGTTTCCAAGGGTCCCTAAGTTGTCGTGCAAGACTTCGTGAGCTACTACCACGACTTCAAGGCCAGCGTTATTATCGGTCCCGACCGTGACTCGTACACTGACCATGCCACGCACATCTACGCCTGCCAAATCATTCGTGGTATCAAGGTGGCCAACATACATGTGAATGTCTACATCAAGGACGGCAGAGTGTTCTCCTTGGGTGACTCTGTGCGTGGTCTTATTCTGGACTCACTTTCCAATCCCGTCCTCGCTGACCCGAATTCCGCAACCCCAAAGTTCTTCAACGGAAATGCCGAACAGAATTTCCCCGTTCCAGTCCACCCACTCTGGCCGTTGCGCTCAGCTCGCATCTGTTCTCGATTTGCATCGGCCATTCCTTCAGACGCCTCTAGCTCCCACCGACTGCACTAGGTGGCCGGGCTAAACTCGATTTTTCATGGAGGTTTGAATTGTCATTCATGAATCTGCCAGCAGTCTTTCTACTCACCTGACCCGTCGGGGAGAGTCTGGAGGCATGCCAGTGGGTGCAGGCTGGGGAGATCCGTTTCAATCCATAGTTGCAAGCAACTCACCCCACTCAAACTCCATCGCTAGTATCAGAAACTACCCCCTACGTGACCAACCTCGAGGTCAACTAATCGACATACCAGGCTTTAGACCCGCCAGGTTACTGGGGCGTCCATGCCAAGCAAGTGTTCCGGAATATGATGCGGACTGGATGCGGACTGGCGAAGAAGCTTTAGTAGCGGCCGCTCACCTATCCTGTTTCTCCTCAATGAACGACCACACTACGTAAGAGACCGTTAGTGCCCAAGGCTTGAAGGTTGAAGCAATACAGTTGATGATAGTCCTCGTTTCGCTTCTAGTGAGCTCTCTCCACGTTTGTTCACCTTGAGGAAAGATGTTTGTGTGGGGAACTTTTATCCCAGAGAGGCACTGGCCGCCTTAATACCAGCACACCAGTTCCTGTACGTCTATTATATTATGCACCGGCTCTGCACAGCGTGTGCACCCGCGTGGCTTCCGTTCCGATCCCGACGCCATCCTGTTCCGAGCTGTGCTAGGGACCGGCTGGCAGCTGATCTCCTCTTACTAATATTCGCGGACTCTGCGCAAACTGCTCGCCTGCACGCCCTCAAGCTGTTTCTGTCGCGGTGCACGGCACTTATCGGTGCTCCCATTGCCCGCAACTGTACGCCTCCACGCCCTCCAGCTCTCTCTGTCGCGTTGCTCGGCGCTGCCATGCAACAGGTGTGATAATACGCGCGAGAGACGATACTCGCAAACGCTGAAAAGAGCACGGGGGCCATGGCCGCTGCGGCACGTTCAAATTCGGGGTCTCCATATTGCCGTTCGTGGCTCTCCTTTCAGGAGCTTCGTTGATGTCATGTGTGACGCTTGCTCAGCCTCCTCTTTGGCACCCCGATGACGCACACACTGTCAGTCTCCCCCTTTTACCTCGGACATTTTCGACGCTCGCGGCTCACATCTCACCTTTTCCTTAAGCCCCCCCCCCATGGTTCACAGCATTCTCGGGGTGTGTAACGGTCGGTCGTACAAATACGCGCCATCAAAAACATTTTGGAAGCATGATGGCTTCTTACCTCTTACATCAGGCGACGATCTCCCTGTAGATTTCTTCACGTTCGGCCGGGGATCAACCCCCCTCGAAGAAGGCGCCTACAGTGGCGTTGCACGTGCAGTGACTAGCTCATCTGAAGAGATGATACTTTACTGTTATTCTCAGAATCAAATGAAGAGCAGTCTATTGCTAACTTAGTGTACAAGTCTCTCTTTTTGACTGTTAGTAAAATTCTATACGTTCCGTGCCACCGTGCCACCGTGCCAAAAAAGGACGACCGTCCGAAGGTGCCGCTGGTACTTTTATAAGCACCAGAATACTCACAGGGATAACGTGACCAGTCTGTATATTGATTGAACGAAAGTGAGAAAACTAGGAACCATGGGAGGTTGAATACTCTCCAACCTAAGTCTCCACCCGAAACTCGGAATCGCCAGGAAGAAGGAAATTTTCCGTGGTTCCGAGGGTTTCCGAGACTACCCGAAAATAACACCGGAAATGATTGGGAACACCTTGGAAGTGATTCTAAGGCCTTGGGGAACTCCAGGAGTTCGACGATAATCGCCATTTCAAGGTGACCGTACATTTGTGCCCGGTCCACCGAAGGTCTGCTTTCCCATTTAAAAGGGTCAACTGTCACAATAATGCATTGGTGTGGTAGACGTACGTGTTTATTCCGCAGAAAATACATTCTAGTTCATGATGATGTAGTTGTAAGTGTGGTCTATCCTTACCTTTGCTCAGCAATATCCTGAGCGCGACAGCTTTCTCAGATGGTGACTCGTTACCCTGTGTTTGAAATCTTGGTCACAACCACGTTCCCCGTCATGCCTCGATTCGTGCTCAGCGTTCGGGAGTTGTACACTAAGTATACCCTCCGTTTCTGTGACGGGATTGACAGTGGATTTGGAATCTCTTCGCGTGTCAGGAACATCGCTGGACACGATACCTCGGTTTCTGCGACCGCATTTGCAGGGGGTAGGAATGGTCCGGGCGAGGAGGGTGACGAAGAAATGCAACTTGAGCCTATTGGGGTAATATTATTAACAGATTTGTGATTCCTAGTACTACTGTAGTAAGTAGTAGGTTGTGGAGGTGATGAGTTTTACGTACTCACCGTCGCCGTCGGGTCGATGCGTTGTCGTCACGCCGGTTTGTTCTCGGAGGAGAGTAGGAAGGTGACCCATTTCACCAAGCCAAGGGATTCAACGGGCGGATGCGGAACCTCCTGTCCAGGCATCTCCGTATTACCTCGTACTGGCCGGTAATGCGCTGGGTCGTCCTGCAGGAGTAAGATACCCCCAACCCGCTGACCAGTTAGATGCCAAAACGTGGTCGGAGTAGCGAAGGTTGCGGTAGAAGGGTTTCTTTATTACGTAAAGGTCCCTCACGACTCCTGCTTACCTTACTTTACGTAAGACAGCTTGGTCGACTCAGTTGCCAGTGGTCTGCCATCGCCATCGCCATCGCCATCGCCCACCTCCGAAGCACCCACTGCTGGGCAACCTGTCGCTTGACGTTGCCCTCTCCCTTGCCTAGCTCCCACCTTTGCGTCCTCACTCACGCCTTCGCTCTACCCAACGGGCCCGTCCTTGCCCCCCCCCACCTCTCATTCATCCACCAGGTTCCACCTTCGTCCCACACGTCACAGGCTGTCTCTCAGGCTCGCGACGTACCCGCCTGCGCTTGCCTTCATCCTCCCCACCTCGGAGAGGTTTGTCAGCATCGACTCAGTCTTCGGAGCGGAGCTTGGGTGAGCCCGGATCAGGCGGTACCGCTGTCGTTATCGCTTTCTTGTTCGGAGTCGTCGTAGCACAATCAAATCGTGCTATTGTCAATTTATTCGAGTGACACTAAGTTGGAATTCCTCGATTTTCACATGCACGCGAGAACGGCCTAGGAATTCTTGGATAACCATTATCAGCCTCCACTCTGAACGCAGTCGAACTTCCCCGGAAAATTCTCTAGCAACGGTGAGCACGACTCTTATTTTTATTTCCGTAGGATGATGCTCTGAGCGGCGATAGCGTGTGGTCAAGGCAGGGAACGCTAAACTGGTCTCGCCAGGAGGATGGTCGCCTTCTACGAGCTCTAGCTAATACCTGCTCGAGAGGTAGCCATGAGGATGATGGGATGGGAATAATTCACGGTCGCGAGGAGGGGAATGCCTACGGACCCGCGAAGATTCGTAAATGTTTTTTCATAGCTTGAATGCACAAGTGGGTGAGCTGCTGCTGCCCATGATCTCCAAACGTGTGTTGACACTATAGCTTGGTAACGACTCCGTCCGGCGTAGCGTGATCATCAGTTGATATAGTAGTGATGTAGTAGTGCAATAATATAAATAATAACTCGCCGAACCCATCCCCATAGGGAGGGGGCGCGAAAGCTACAATACTTTATCCGTTCGCTTTGTTAGGTATTACAGAATCCTGATATTTTTACACCCTCCGAGTCGCTCACTTTCTGTATTTTCAGTTATGAATTGTTTCGCCTTCGATGAGACTACAGAGGCTTGGAGACCAGCGAGGTGACGCGATCCAATACGAAGCGTGAATCCCAATTACGTAAAACTGCCTAATCTAAGTCTGAGGTAACGAATCCCGTGCTGATTTGTCCTTGTTTTGGATCTGCATTAGGGGCGTCAGGCCAGTGGTGACCTTACATACAGTTTCCCTTGGACAAGGCTCCAGCGGGAAGGGCAGCAACCAACGTAAGCCGTTCAAAGGTGTTCGCACGCCTCTCTTACGACGTTGCGGCCCCTACGTAAGCCTGATAAGTTTGTTTTCAACCAAAAAAACCAAGTGAAGGAGAAAAAGAAAAGATCCGAATTGCGTTAACTGCACCCCCGATCCATGCCTATCACCCAGTGCAATTTCAGCTCGGGAGATCCTAACACAAATTCTGTGTTGTCAGCGGTCTTGAGTGCGCAAAGGATCGTTTTGATATGTGGCAAGCATTTGACTCGAAGCTAGTCCCTGCTTTCTTATTCTGATGGAAGGGTTTCTGAAGGGGCTGGAATTTCTGTGGAAGCTGGAATACCGGACTTTAGAAGGAAGCAGAACGTTCCAGGGGTCCCAGAGTTGGCACTGCCCAAAAAGAATCTGAAAGACATGTTCCAACTGTCGATGATCACAGTGAGTAGGATCAAATCTTGGTTGTAGTAGGGAAGGACCTGCCTGATCATTGTCTCATACAGGACAATACTCAGAGACCGTTGTTTGCACAGTTTATTGGCACCCTAGCTAGGATGTCGGAAGACAGCCAACCTACCCTCTTCCATAAACTTTTGAAGAAACTAGAAGACCGCAGGACTTTGGTGCGGGCATACACTCAAAATATCGATGGACTTGAATTGAAAGCGGGAACGTCTACGTATCATCGGACACGCAGAGAAGATGAACACCGACCATTCAAATGCATCCCGTTGCACGGAGGTCTTCAGTACCTGTACTGCCAATTATGTGGTGCAGTAGAGGATATGGTTGTACACTGGGATCAACTCAGGAGTGGAGGATTTCCAGGCTGTGGCGCTTGCAAGATAACACAAGAGGCCAGGAGAGAGGCAGGCAAGCGGGTACAAGGCATCCCACAAATGTTACCGGACGTGGTCCTGTATGATCAGCAACATCCAGATGCACAGGGCATCATGGAATTTCAAGCACAGGACCTATCGGGAGGGGAAGGTATAGATCTGTTGCTGGTTGTTGGAACTGGAATGCATGTGGTAGGAACGCAAAGAATCATTCGGCAGTTCGCGCAGCAGGTTCAGCGAAACAGAGAGAGATCTCATTCCGGGCCATGTAGCATCTATCTCAATCTGGATTTCAAACGACGCAAGAAATGGGAAACGACTTTCGATATATGGGTGCAAGCCGACTGCCAGGTTGTGGCCAAAGCGGTGCTGACTGCAATGGAAGAGGAAGACATGGGATCAGATCTTCCTGCGGTACACAGCCAGGACAATGTAGGTGGAATATAATATCATGCGCTATCTGATTCACGCGGTTGAATATTACAGGGCACGGATGGTATTAGCAGCCCCGTCGATCCAAGTCCAGATTTGGAGGTGCACGTTGAAGAGAAGCTCACCTCGGAATGGAGTCCACTGCTCGACTTTCACATGAAATGTGTTTGGGATCGAGTGAACGAGAATTCCGAATTGAGGAAGGCCATCCATTTCCTAAACTTGGTCATCAACATCGTGAAGGTTGGGGGATGTTTCACCATGGCACTCTTCCATCTCCGGAGAGTACAAGATTTGGTGAAAGGTGATGAAGAATTGAATGAAGATGGAGAGTTGGAGTTGCACCTGGAATTTTTGACGGACTGTGTACACGCCTTGGGGAAACTTATTCACGCTTCAGATATTTCCGGTTCTTCCGGTTCTTCCGGTTCTTCCGGTTCCCCGTAACTTGCCCACCTTATTCCGAGGAATATAGCTAGGTCGGGCATACAGAGATACGGATAACACCTAGTTACATACAACTCATACGTACTATTTCCTAGGGGAAGTGAAGGGTACTGAGATACCCCATGTACAACCTAAGCTCTCGGTCACCTAAGTCCTATGTTCCGCAAGGTCCGGCTCAAAACCCTGAGATCGTCGGCGATGGTGATTGTCAGGTCATCGGAGTTTCGTCCAGCCACGAGCACCTCGTTGAGCTGACCAGGGGGGTAGCATGTTTTCCCCGATTCACCTGCCCAATCGTAATCAATGATCGCCACCCTGTCGCTGCTACAGATGATGTTTGGGTTCCGTAAGTCACCATGGACAAGATTCTGGCTGTGGAACTTGTCGACAACCTCCTTCAATAACTTCAACCATTTCTTCCTTGTCTCTTCGTCTTGAAAATCAGTGATCGGGACGGCATCTTTGATGTACTCCATAGCAACAGCATAAAAGCCTCCAGGGAGCCTCTGAAAGCCCAGAAGAGCAGGTGCGCATCCACTTTCTGCACAAATGAGGTGTAAATGGGTTGAATACCTCTTCGTGAACTTGACCAGGATCTCCTTGCCATCTGTGGTCTTTGCAAAGTAGAGGTATCGTTCGGGAGCCTTGGTAGGAAAATTATCAGAGATCGTGAATTCAAGGGGGTTAGAGGCGGAGTTGGAGTTGGAGTTGGTGGACGGCCGGGGAAGTCTGGAGATGGGGGGGAAAAAGCGGCATCGGTACGGAATGGCCAAAGGTAGGTTGTTGTAACGCTCCCTTGCTTCTTTCTTGATGTGTGCTAGCAGGACCGAAGCAGCCATAAATGCATGGTAGAGGGTTATACGATCACGCCCCTCGCCCGAAGCCTGGATACAGGACAGTGCTGGTGTGAGGCCAACGACCCGGGTTTCATATAGACCCGTCATGGCCCAAAACTTGATACAGGGACCTGAGCATGACTGTCAGCGGTACATGAGAGGTAGGTGTGAAGTGTTACACACCAACAATTGTCAACCCAAGGCATGGAACTGTCCAAGCTTTAGCCAACGCTGAAGAGGTTTGGTTGCGCTCGGACGCATGCCGCACCAAATGGGCGAATAAGCTGGACATTTCAACATAAGGGATGCAGCTGCTTGCAGCCTCCTCGTTTTTGAACTCGATGACACAATATGCCATGCCGTGTGGTCCGTTGATGTGACCATCTGAGCTGCTGTTGTGACTGATGGAGCCTGAACCGAAATCAAATGACTGATTATCCTTGCGCGCAGCGAATATTGTCCTCAGATCGGCTAGACCTTGAAGTTTTCTGGCTTCTTCGTTCATATAGATGTCAGACATACGGTCTGCAAAAATATCAACAGCCGATTGTAGAGGTCCGCGCGATACAGAGTCCATGCCCGGAACGTCTTGGCAACCGTCCATAATGTCCAGAAAATGGCCAAATCCTTCGTACAGTAGTGAGAGTGGCGGATCTGAGTCATGAGGAGTATGAACATTGGTCTCCGAGCGATAACGATGGTCGATGAACAGGTACTCCTTATTTCCATGCCATTCTCTGTATTTCTGAGGTAATGACACCTTGGATGGCCGCTCGATATTAAATTTGGAATGCTTCAGCATATGCTCCAAGTTTTCATCCTCGGCTTCAAGAGGGCGTTTTTCCCCTTTCCCCCCTCTCCAGTTAGATGGCCCAGGAAACCAAAAATTTCGTAAAAGTGCTTACCTGCCTTGAAAACTGCAAAAAAAAGATCAATGTCAAAAGGAAGACAGGATAAACATTTCCAGTAGTACATACTTTGATCTGGTCTGCAGGCAATGATGATATTGCCAGCGTGTTCGCCCACCTTGCTTCGAGTCAGTAGGGGAACACATTGCTTGGGAGACCAGTTGGAAAGAGTGGTAATCAGGTTTGAGTCTTCAACATCAGAAATGCTGTATAGACTGATATTGACAGCACTGCAGTCCTTGAAGGACTCAGGATCCTCTTCTTTGATCTGGGTCTGGAGATCCCAGAGCCGTTGTGATTTGGAAAGGGTTACGGCGAAAGTGTTGGCTGGAGACCCATTATACCTCCAGCACTGGAGTTCGATCATGTCGGAGTCGTTCGAGGTATGCATGATGTGGCAAGAGCTCCAGAATTTCTGCCGGACTTCAAGTTGGTATGATTATAACGACACGAGTGGCAAAGGCCCAATGGGTTGGTCAGTTTTACTTACCGAAAAATTGGAACTCAGCTGACCAATAGACTGCTGTTACTGCGGAAACAATACACTGAGGCCCGGCAAGACGGGTTAAATTAATCGAGATGATCCGAACACCCAGTTCCTATGACTCGGACATGATCGGTCTTGGTTGGATTGAATTCACGAGCACCTCGAGCAACATCTGTTAAGCTGCCCGTGACCCGATGACTCTCCTCGAAGAGAGCAAAGCAAAGCCCCTCAAGGAGAAGATCACCCATCCAAATGTAGGGATTACACTAGCTATATAGTAGTAGATTATAAAAAATGACCAACCAACCTTAGGGGACAGAGGCAAGAGAGCTACCGTACGCTCTGTCCCAGTCTCACTCTCGTATGTGACTCAGGATTCCCGCGCTCGGAACGCTCGGAATGCTCGGAATGCTCGGAACGCTTGGAACTATTCGCTCCACAACAACCCCATCGGAAGTCCTCACACTATTATACTACTCGCATTCAGACAACATAAGTACCAACTTAATCTCCATATGGATGATTACCTCCGTCAAGGCTCTAGTTTTCCGACACCTTTGATGATTGTGAGTGTGGTATATATGATTCTCACCCGTGTATGCTCAGTCTAGATTAGAGCTGGAGTACAAATTATTCCGGGAAGCAGTTCCAGGCTTTCCGAGATCTATCTGTATTGGCCCCTTCCAGTTTTTATAATTGTAGGAAATTCCCAGGTTACGCCAGTTTTCCTCCGGGATGGAGCGCTGAGCCTCGGAACGGACACCAGTTAGCAGTCAATCCTTGTATTTTAGGGTCACAAGGTCTAATTAGCATCGGAATAACTCCCTCCAAGATAGTCGTATTTCTACTCTCCAACATCCCCATTGGTGTCTCCACCATCTTCTGAATGGTCATCCTCATGATGGACTTCTTCGACTCTAGGTGGAGGCCGGAGACGTGGCCGTTCCTGGAGAACTTGGAGAACCCGGGGGTTGATGGCGATCTTTGGGCCATCGTGGGCACCATTTTCTGGGAGGTATTTCCAATTCCGGGAAGTCATCTTCTTGGTGCACCACATGCGGTCAGCTTCAGTCCATGGCATCCAAGCGATAGTATTGAATTTTTGTCTCAGCTCTTGTCTAACTGGGCTGAGTTCCATGGGGGATAGGCGGCGAACCAAATCTAGGTAGATGTGGTAGTAACGGGACTTTTTGAAGTTCTGACTGGCACCCTTTGGAAGCTGAGATGGGAAGAATCTATCGAAATGCTTGGCCCATAATTCGGGTGTGCATATCTGATACTGAACTGCAGTGAATGGGAGGTGGAGGTGGCTGTATAGATTTTCGACAGCCAATTGCTCGCGAAATTCACCAGGAATGTTGGTCCAGGCACCTTCGTTTCGATTTCTCTTGTTGGGTGATTCTTGCAAGATGTCGTAATACATTTGCTCCAAAATTAACTGAACCTGGCACTTCAAGGGGTTCTGGGGATCTTGGTTGTCCAGTTGGTTGTCACCATCATCATGCTCCCTGTTTCCACCGCCATGGTGTTGAAAGTAGTCTACGTCCACACCTTGAGGATGTACTGGGTTTGGAATGGGACGGCCATCTAGTCTATCCGTGATCTGAGGTAAGGGTCGTTCAGCAGGTCTGATATCCTGAACTTTGATGGTCTGATTTGAAGTTCGATTTGAGGTATGCTCTGTGCCGGTGTTGGGTTGCCGTTGCCGTGGACCTGTTCTAACTTCACCTGCACCTAGCAAATGATGGATATCATGGAGTGTGCCCTGTTCATAGGCAATGGTGATGTAGGTGGGATTAAACGTCTTCCCCCAGGGAATACGGTAGCATTTGCTGGCGACATCTTGCACAATATCACAGAGGAAATAGACCCCTGCATCATACATGAGAGGGGCTGCGACAGCATCGGAATCGTCGGAACCATCCGGATCATCCGGCTCGCCTTCAGTGTGGACCAGAGCACAAGCTTCCTGAGCTAGGTTGATAAATTTATCGGCAGGGGTACGATGGGCTCCATTGAGGATCCATATCATCATGGCTCCCAGAGCTAGGACATTCTCTCCAGTA
This sequence comes from Leccinum sublutescens, assembly GCA_038091555.1. Classification (NCBI taxonomy): domain Eukaryota; kingdom Fungi; phylum Basidiomycota; class Agaricomycetes; order Boletales; family Boletaceae; genus Leccinum; species Leccinum sublutescens. The sequence goes on along the minus strand of JBBPOR010000050.1, from coordinate 28,285 downwards.
CGATCCTTGACCGGTGTACGGTGTAAATTGTTCACCACCTTATATACTGCTGATAGGCGGAGCCATTTGAAGTACCTGAGAATTAGAGATAAAAAGGTGGGAGTGAGGACATTGGCGGGAAAAGGCTGGAAAGAATACGGACCACCAATACTGAGCAGGGATCTGGACCAGGGTTTGATTCCAGAGGTTCCGGGGGAAAGCTGTGAGAACTTCGTTGGCGCGGCGTAGGGAAACTCGGACTTCCAATCTGGCACAACCTTCCTGGGCTGCGTCGTCACGCTGACCATTTTCCTCTCGGTCGCCAGTGCACGCAAAGAGAATGGTACTTTGGGAATCCAGGTCTTTCAAAAGACGTTCGCAGACGCGGTGTGAAAGTAGCTCTGATGGTTTGCGATATCGAAATATACCATCGTGAAGCTGGTAAGATATGGATTTCTCAGTAGTATAAGCCTGGATGTATTTGAACACGTCTGAGTGCTTGGCAGAATTCCAGCGAAAACCCGAGATGTCCTTCATGTGCATTTGCGGATCTTGGTAGAATCCTTTATTGGCTTTCAGAGTGCGATCCGGATTCCGGAGCTGCGGAACAAGATGTCGCACTAGGGCTTTATGACCATGGGTACGCCAAGTGACAACCTTTCCTCTTAACCCAAACTCAAGCCCAACATCCACCATCCACTGGTCAGGGTGAATTGCTGAAATATCCAAGACTCGCGTGAGATCCTCCAAGGCTTCAACATGCTCATAAGGGACTGCTGGAGGCTGTTCTTCAGCATCCTCTTCGGGTTCCAAATTATGAACTGTGGCTGCCTTCCAGCCCCGAAGTTCATGGCCGAAATATGCATCCCGGAAGTAAGGGCGGAGGTCTTCTACTGACCGTAGATAGGAGCGGGCAAATTCTGGGAGAAGATGGTGGGGAATGTCAAGTGAACCAAAGTGGAGGCGGCCACCACGATCCCGGCTGGTTTGCATAGCAATTTCATAGGATGGTGGCCAATGAGTGGCTTGGTTGGGCATAAGACGACGGATGATTGGGAGTAGAGCTCTGTTGTAGATAATAGTGAGATCTGCTGGTGAGACCAGATTGGAATCAAATTGATGGTACATCCTAGGGAAAAAGACACGGATGATGGATCTATTTGCAACCTTTCCCAAGGGAATGTTGGGGATTTTGTGCATAGGCACAAAGGTTGCGTCATCCTGGGGCTGGAGTGAGTCTCTCGAGGAATTGCTACAGGGGGATAGTAACATGCCTGATTGCCTATAACCAGGGAGGTAATATGGTTGTTGGCTGTCAGAGTGTCCCTGAAGGAAGGAACAGGCCAGACAGTGAGGGCAACCTGGTATGGAAGGGTACGAGTAGTTCCGATAAGGGAGTCAAAATCTCGAGTGGAGGTAACTTGAGTGATATCGGGTTGGGCTTGGATAGGGTTGAATGTGATACTGTGCTGATCCTCCAGATGTATCCCATCACGACCAGCTAGAACAAATTTGAGGAATTGGAGGGTATCATCTGAAGTACCATTGGTCATATCGTGGTGATATTGAAGGGCTTTTCTGACCCATGCTTGAAATGTAAGCTGGATGGGTCTTGCCTGACGGTCATCTGGATAGCTGCGCATAGCTGAAGAATGTGGTTGGTGTTTATGGCTGTAAGAGGTGGAGGTTCCAGAAGGAAATTACTGAAAATTGCAGAGGTTAAGAGAAAGAACTGAGCCAAGATGAAAATGAGCTAAAGATTACAAATTGAAGATTACAAAATGTAGATGCTGCAGGCTGTACAAGGTGGGCGTCCTGGATGCCCATCTAATAATGCGTGATTCTCAACCCTCAGTGAGCTGTGACGTAATTGATAATTCCACCCCGGAATACTCAGAATATAAATATAATACAATCAGTGGATCTTTCCAGAAATCTATAGGCAATAAGCAATTTAATATTAGATATACGTTTTAGTTGAGTGTGTAGAACATCCCGCGGGTGATTTCTGTGAACTAGCTAGGTAGACTTTCCCAGGGATCCACCATTCCGAAACGGGAACCACCGGAATGTGACCAAAAAAATCAATTCAAACACGCCCTTTCCTTTGGGTTGACTTACCCTTCCCCGAGGGTTTATTGGTTGCAAATCTTCCCATTCCTCCAGGAATGAGGAGTGCTCCACCAATCTCTTCCGGTTCGATTGTGGAAGAGAAAGATAAGCCACCGGAAGACTTTTTCCGAGGGACACTACAGGAGGGTGGAACGGTAGTATGGCTTCCCGATGGAGTGGGAGCCGGTTCGTCTGAGGTTGGAGTAGAAGTCGCTGGACCGGGGAGGGAAATATGAGATGATTCAGAACCACTGAATAGAGGTGAATCTTTCTCTCCATTGCGGAGGTTGCACTTAGCCTGCTTCTCCCGATCATCTGGGTCATAATCCCAGAAATTAGCGTGAAGAATATTTCGGTAATCAGGCTGTTTCTCCAGGTCCCATTCATCAGCAGGGGGATTGTTGTCTGTAGGCCATTCTGGGATAATTGGATCCAGGTCAGCGAGAGGTTGTACTGTGAAACGTGGACTATGGGATATTTCTGGTGCATCTTTGGATGTGGAGGTGGTGGGTTTGAACAGGTCGGCTGGATTTACCGTAGTAATGGGTTGATAAAATCCAGTTTTCAAACTAGATGAAGCCACATTTGAAGGATTACAGATTGCAGTTGGAGAGGGAAGGGAAGAAGGAACACTGGATGGCAAAGATGGGCTGGAAGGGAGGGGGGTTGAAGCTGGGACTCTCTTGACCTTCTTTTTATTAGGTTGTTTAAGATCTTTTGAAGAAGAAAGATGAGGATTGGGACGTTTTTTCGTGGTTTTGAGATGAAGCCGAGGTTCCGAAGGTGGTTCCGGAGTGACTGGTGGTTCCGAAGGTGGTTCTGACTCCGGTGGTTCCGAAACGAGTTCCGAAGAAACCCGATGCACCTTGGCAAGTCGTGGCTTCATTTTCCCCTTATTGGTCCGAGACACAGTGGAGGCTTGGATTGATTCTTTTTCCTCACTGTTGTCATCCTCATTATCCTGGACGGGATGGGAGAAAAGTCCGCCTAATATGAGTGGGAGGAAAACGGTGTGAATTGGGGCATAAGAGTAAAGAGTTCAACCTTAAGCTTACGGGACGTCTCATCCAATCCCACAAACGAGTTGTGGAGATTTCCCTTCTCGTAGGCAATGCTGTTCAGGAATACATCTGGAGTTCCCTGGGCTACCAGCCTGTAAAAATGAACCGGTTTTTGCTGAGGATAACGATAGATCCTCCCCCGTAATTGTTCATCCTCCAGTGCAGACCAAAGGGTATCCTGTCGTATTCCATGAATATCATAGTTTATCCAGACCAATTGGACTCACCACAATGATCATGATGTTAGCGCAAGCCAGATTCAAGCCAACTAGACCAACCGAAGAAAGAACCAGTACACGCGAACCTAGATGTCTAGTGGAACTCCGGAACTCTTTCAGAACCGTTTTCCTTTTTAATGGAGTGGTCTTTCCATTGAGTTCCAGTGCATTTATACCGTGCAGCCTTAAGATCTATTCATACAAATTATATTAACGATGAGGAGAAGCATAGAAGGAATTAGAACTCACATCAAGGATGGCATAGTTAGAACTTGGAAAGGCAGAAAAGATGATGATGCGGTCTGCCTCTTTGCTAGTAGAAGGATGAGTGGAGGTAGGACTGGAATCAGTTGGTGAGACTGTAATTCCGTCATCCAAGACCTCTAGTGGCAAGGCACCATCTTTCTGGAGATGATAGGCAACTATTTCAGCTAGGACATCCAGCTTCGCTGACAGTTTTCCATTCTTCCATTCTTCCAGGGATTGTGGAGCAACCCATGTCTCGTCCTCACTATGTGGAATCATCATTGGGTGGAGTAAACTGCGACGAAAGTCCAGATAAAAGTTCTTAAGGGAAGAAAGAAAAGGTAAACCATAGTACTATAGACCATTTTCAAATACACACCTTCGAAGTGCCAGCCACTGTTGCCACGGGGGCAGTATCTATGAGTTCTTTAGTTTGGATTGAAAGATATTCCTTTTCCCAGTCACGGAGTTCTAGCAGCATTAGATGTTGATAGTACGGAGGTAGACCGAATATCTTGTCTTTTTTATAATCCACCGAATCCAAGGTACGTCTGATGATATGCTTCTGGAATACGTTCCGGAGCCAAGGGAGCCACTCTCGCAAGACGGGACGTACTTCCGAGTTCCGGTGTTCGGAACCCCCATCTTCACCTTCCAGCAGTGCACGAAGGTGAGTCCCAGAGATGTTGGACTTCTTTTCCTCCCGACGGTCCTTGGCCTGAGCACGGTTGATATCCCTGTTCATCTTGTCGAAATTGGGCTTGTCAGAAAAATCTCTGATGCCCAGGACACTACCCAGAATCCAGAGATCCTAAGACGATATTTAGACTGTATACTGGTATTGGATAAAGGGGGGAGTTAACCTGAAGCTGGGTCATGACTGGGGTGGCAGTCATGGCAACCATCGAATTGGACTTTTTCCTTAGCGCATGTATAGCTTGGTGGTACTTGTTGAACTTGCGGGCCTTATGAGCCTCGTCTACGATAAGTCCCAGGAATTCCTGCCCAAAAACAGTTTTCTGGGACGTGGAACTATACCCCAAGGATGGCTTGGGAATGTCCTCGACATTGCGAACCAGATCCACAAAGACCATTAAGGCATCGTCCTGGATTGCCTATCAGGATTATAGGGTCACTTCTAAGTCTGCAAAGAGAACCAAATGGTTACCCACTGTATCTGTAGCCAGGATTATTTGCCGGCACAACTGTTGTTGACTCCTGGGCTTCACTGAACTCCACCAATCCTTCCGTGTGGTGAAACGCCCGAAATATGGCAACAGATCAAAAGTGCCGTGTTGAAGGAATCTTTCTATTTCCCTTTGCCATTGATTGTGTAGGCTCACAGGGCATACGATAAGGAAGGGAAGATTGGGTATGTTGCCATCCTTTCCCTGCCATTTTTGATCCGCTTCCGGAACCAACATGGATGAAAAAGAGTAACGCTGACAAAGACAGTAAACAACTTACCAAAAGCACCAGGAAATCTGCCATGGGTCTCATAACAGGAGCGAAAGAATGCAAGACAAGCAATGAAACCGATGACTTGGAAAGTCTTGCCAATACCGACTCCATCCATGAGAAGAACTGGTTCATCCTCAAAGGCTCGCTGAAGCATTCGGTAAATCCCAACCAGTTGATGCCATCGGGGTTGCAGAGGCTCCCGGGAACTCTTCGGATCAGCCAACCATGCTACTCCTTCCAGGCTCCAAGGTTCTATTGCAGCATCAGGGTCCGTATACTTCTGAAAGAAGGGCAAAGAAGCTTCCATTCCCAAGGAATTCCAGAGCTGTTTCTCTGTGAGATCTTTTAGATCCTCGACACCCTCTTTCCAGACCATATCGATGTTTTCCGCATCCGGTAACTCTATTTCCGGAACTTCCGAGTCAAGGTCCTCCAGAGTGGCTTGAATAAGCTGTTCAACCTCATTAATGGCCTTTTGTGAGGCCAGTTTCTTGAGGGCATCGCGCAATGCTTTTGGTATCTCTACATTCCATACATTCGTCAGCCATAACCTTTACTTGACCCTGAATGTCGTCCTTACTCTCAACAGCTTCCTTCTTGGAAAGATCATTTCTAGCTGCGGCTAGCATGGACTCCATGATCTCTCTCCTTTTCTGGATATCGGCCAAGCTCTCAGCATCCTCGTACCGGGATAGTAAAGATATCAGCGATCGGAGATGGATAAGATACCGCCTAATGGTCTTGACGGTAGGTTCGGAACCTTCGGCAGTGAGAACTAGAGCTTGGATAAGAATTAATGACCATAATTTTAAATACATGACTCACGTTTCCATTCCTTCTCAGTCTCGATCTTCTTCCTCTCGATATCTAATCTCTCCCGACCCAGAGCCTTCCGATACCTATGCCAAGTATTGACCAGCAGATTCTCAACCCAGTCATTGATAGAAGGCTGTATGAAGGTCATATCGCCATCAGGAAAAGCATCCTGGCCAAAAAGCCTATAGGTCAAAGGACCGGAGACCAAATTGACCACTTGAGAGCTTTCCAGTAGTGGAAGCTGTGAAGTCTAAGTAAACTAAGCGTATCACAGACAGGCAGGTAAACTCACTTTTTCAACTTTGAACCTGCTTAATGTATCATAAGGACTACGTTTGTGCTCCTTTAGGACCTCATCAACTGTGCTGTTCATCTTCCAAACCTTGTCCCAGTGAGAGTTCACCCAGTTCTTCCAAGATGTATGTCCTAGAGTATCATTCCCTTTGAAGCCTTTTTGTGAGTAATTAAGGCATTCAGTGGTACTGGGTTGAGACCAGAGGTTTTGGGCATAAGCCTTAACACTGTGAGCAACTGAGGTGGTCCATTCATTGACATGATCAGCTGGTGATTCTGGAGCAGCATTGGGTTCGGTTTCCCAAGGGATTCCGGAGATACCTGTTCGGGCTTGCCAAGCAGTAGAATTCCACGGTTGCCCTTCAGATTTTCCCAGAAGAAGCAAAGCTGTAGTGAGAGGCAATGTAGGCATAGTGTAGAGGATAGTTGGAGTATGCGTAAAATAACCAGGGACTGGAAGAGAATTGGGGTGACTTGGATCAGGATCAGGGCCCTCACTACTTAGTCTACCTTGGGTTGTTTAGGTTTATTGGATCTGGTCTAGCCGATAGGCAAACTCAAAAAAAAATTCTGACAGGTCTTTCCATAACACTTGAGGCTTCAATTTTCCTAAGACAATGGGATCAGCTTGTAACATACCAAAGACTGGACTGTAATTATGTATACTATGTATACTACAATGTAAGTCACTATCCAAGATTTGAATGGTGGAGCTGCCCTGGGCCAGATCATGGCCAAGTTTACGGCAAGGTGGTACCTGAATCAGCCACAAGACCAACTATCTAGGGTCATGGCTTCCCAAGGTAATCTACTATAAAAATAGGTAAGTCAGTAAACTTTGCTCCTGTTCACTTCCGGTTTTTACAGGTCACTTGTTCAAATATCAATCTTTAAACATCTTAGAGGGATTCCAGGATCTCTACCGAATTGCTATTCTAGAGCTAGAAGAGGTTGGTATCAGTGTTCCCAAAGGTGTGCCAGTTTTGTAACCAGAAATGTGGTTGCTGAAGGTGAGTTGGTTCCATGACCGGAATGGATGGTTCCGGAATGGAGTTCCCAAAGGTGAGCCGGATGTGGCTCCGGAATGGGGTCCCGAAGGTGGGCTGGATGTGGTTCCGGAATGGGGTTCCTGAAGGTAAGCTGGTGGTTCCAGAGTTGTTCCGGAATGTGAGCTAGTTCCGGAGCTGAAATAGTTTATGCTAGTGAATAAACCAGAAAATAAACTAGATTGAAATATATATATAAGGCTTGGTGTCTGACTGCGGCTAAGTAAACAATGCATGAGAGACTGGAGCGCAAAGACTTCAGACCAGCAACTTAAGCAGCCCTTTCTCTCTTTTTCCCATTCCATCTCTTCACATGCTTGCACTTTGGTCTGTCTTTGCCTCAAATTAGGCACCTCCACCTCATCACACTTTAGGCTTCTACTTACTGGACATGTCACCCCATAGCCCTGGATTTCCAGATCCCATGAGAACACCCACAGCAGGCTGCAGCCAGTTTGGCTAGGCTGTGCCACCTGTCTACACAGCTTGCACCTCGAGTAGATGTCACTCCCATTTCAGACAGGAGAGTGCTTTGCCAGCTGTCCATCACCCTAGATTCCTCTCACAGCACATCACATTGTATATATATACCTACTACATGTCATTCTACTCTATCTTGCTAGCATATGTTATCCCATCTGTAGTGGTATCTAGGCATCTTGGTCCAAGTAACTGAAAATGAAATGAAACTGCATGTATCCATAGATCATGATCAGTATATAATGCCATCCTGGGCATCCTGGATGCCCACCTGGTGCATCAACTATAATTTCCTTCTTAGCACAGTATACTGTGCCAACCTGGGCAGGATTCCTGGACGCCCACTTGAGACACCAACTACAATTTCCTTTTTGAGACCAGTATACAGTGCCAACCATGTCATCTAGGACGCCCACTTGAGACATGAACTACAATTTCCTGTTTAGCACAACATACATTGCCAACCTGGGGCAGGCAGGATTCCTGGATGCCCACTTGGGACATTAACTACCATTTCCTTTTGTAGATCAGTATACAGTGCCAACCTGGGCATCATGGACGCCCACCTGAAACATCAACTGCAGTTTCCTTTTTTTTAAATCAATATATGATTGCCAAATTATGTATCTTGTCTCAAGCTGGTGTCCTAGATTATCAGAGCCCAGTTTGGCAATGATATATTTATCTGTAGGCTGTAGAGGAAACTATAGTTGATGTCTCAGGTGGGCGTCCAGGAATCCTGCCCAGCTTGGCACTATATATATATATTGATCTAAAAAAGGAAATTGTAGTTCATGTCTGAGGTGGGCATCCAGGATGCCCAGGTTGGCACAGTATGCTGTGCTAAAAAAGGAAATTGGAGTTGATGTCCCAGGTGGGCGTCCAGGATGACCAGAATGGCATTATATACTGATCTAAAAAATGAAATTGTAGTTCATGTCTGAGGTGAGCGTCCAGGATGCCCAGGTTGGCACAGTATACTGTGCTAAAAAAGGAAATTGTAGTTCATGTCTGAGGTGGGTGTCCAGGATGCCCAGGTTGGCACAGTATAATGTGCTAAAAAAGGAAATTGGAGTTGATGTCCCAGGTGGGCGTCCAGGATGCCCAGGATGACATTATATACTATGCTAAAAAAGGAAATTAGAGTTAATGTCCCAGGTGGGCATCCAGGATGCCCAGGATGGCATTATATATATATACTGTGCTAAAAAGGAAATTGTAGTTCATGTCTCAGGTGGGCATCCAGGATGCCCAGGTTGGCACAGTATACTGTGCTAAAAAAGGAAATTGGAGTTGATGTCCCAGGTGGGCGTCCAGGATGCCCAGGATGGCATTATATACTATGCTAAAAAGGAAATTGGAGTTAATGTTCCAGGTGGGCATCCAGGATGCCCAGGATGGCATTATATATATATACTGTGCTAAAAAGGAAATTGTAGTTCATGTCTCAGGTGGGCGTCCAGGATGCCCAGGTTAGCACAATATACTGTGCTAAAAAGGAAATTGGAGTTGATGTCCCAGGTGGGCATCCAGGATGCCCAGGATGGCATTATATACTGATCAAAAAAGGAAATTGTAATTGATGCATCAGGTAGGCATCCAGGATGACCAGATAAGCACTATATATTGATCTAAAAAGGAAACTGTAGTTGATGTCATAGGTGGGTGTCTAGGATGCCTATTTTCCATGTACAATAATACAAAGCAAACTGCAGTAGATGTTTCAGGTGGCCAGCCAGGATGCCTGCCTGCATGCACAGACTACAGTAGTGCCAACACATCTATATACAAATTTAATCAACCCTAGGTCTAGGATAAGTCAAGAAACAAGACTCATAACCTAACCTTGTACCCACTCCATGTTTCGAATGAAGGCCTTCAACATATGGTTGTCCATGAGATTCTTTTTGTCAATGTTCTTGGGTGGGAATACTCGTGGGGCCAGGGATGCAAGAATATATGCACAAAACAGTGCAATTTGATGTACTGGTTGCGATCCATCATAGCTGTCGATGATAACAGAATAGGCTTCTTTGATGTCTTCTCCTGTGCTATCGAAGTTGATGTTGTCTATAGTCAACTCGTTGGGTGCAGAAATCTTGTGCAAGATCTCTACGAAATCTTTCAATGGATACTCCTCAGTGCTCCATTCACAATCCTTGTTGTTGTGAATCATAGATTGTGCAGAGCGATAAGCAACCATTTGAGATGCCTCTTCAGGACTTAGCATATCATCAGGAATTGTAGGAGGTATTGCAGTGAGGGATGTGAAGGTGATCCAAGTATGATAGACCACCACTCTTCCTGGAGTCTGTCCTTGTTCCACATTAGCACTCCAAGGTACATGTCCAATCTTGAGTTCAGAGCAGACATATTGAATTGCTTGCTTGATCATCGTCAGTGATTGTTTTGAATCCACACCAGCAGCAGTGGCAGTCTTCAATGACTCTTCGATTGCCACAGCCAGAATTCTGCGAAAGCTACCATCGGTGATAAAAGGTGGTTTGCGACGGGTTTCTGGTTTAGAGCCCATTTCGAAGACCAAGTTGGCAAACCAGCTGATGGGTTGTTTACCAATGCTAGCTTGGGTGATCCTGAGTGGCAGATCACCTGATGATGTGATGGCATGCAGCAAGCAAGACAGTACAGCCTGTGTGTAAGCCAAAGGGTAGTCCATTTTGATCCATCTTTCCAGAGATCGTTTCCTGTTCAATGCATTGGTTCTTTCTGTTATGTCATCGGAATCGATGATAGGTTGAAGGATAGCCATCAGCTCATTGTAGACCAAGCTTTTGACGTCCTGGAAATACGTCCGGAAAGCAAGATCTATGGCATAACAGATCTTGCGCAATGTTTGATCCTTTATTTTGCGATAAGAATCCTCTGGTAGATTCTCGAAACCATTTACTATGGTGAAACGAGCCTCGTATTCCTGTTTGATGAAAGGTTATATTAGTTGTCATATATACATATATATATGTGTGTGTGTGTGTGTATCATAAAAATAAAAGCATGTGTTGCGCATCCTGGACATCATCCCAAATGCGCAGAATCCTATATCATTTCATGACATCTATCCCATCTCGGTCGATGACCCCCCAATAATGACATGACATCTGCGCATTTTGGAATATGACCGTAATGCGCAGATTAGAGATGATTATCGCATTGTCCAAGATGAACAGAATACATTATCGTTTTTCACGATGTTTATTCCGTTTTGGTCGACAGACCCCCACTTATGCCATGGCATCTGCGCATCTGCGCATCTGCGCATTTAGGAACATGGTCGTAATGCGCAGATTACTAGAGAGATGATGATCGAACACACACTCACGTTATAATAGGTCTTTCCATAGGCCGACTGTTGAACCCGTTTCGATGCAGTGCGAGGTTGTCTATTTCCACCCATGACAGGCCAGCTTTCTGTCACCACAACAGGGCTTCCCAGACGCAAAGAATTCTGAGTGATTAGTTTCTCCGATATACATGGCAGTCCATCGAAGATGCATCCAAGAGACAACCACGTCGGATCCATGAGTTTTCGCATCAAAACGCGAGCGCTCCCCGTGTGTCCATAATTAAGACATCGCTCTAACATAGCGACCACCTCGATGATGTATGGGTTCACCGCCTTGTTGGAGTCCAGGAATTTCTGGCTTCGATTCCAGAAGTGCTCCAGAATAGAAACGATAGGGTATGTCGTCCAGGAATATATCTTCGGAATGATCTATGGAAGGTCGTCAAGTCATGTTTTAAAGTACTGGTAGTACTAGTAAACCGACCGTAGGTTTGATTGCTATGACACAACCTTTCATTTCGTTGACCATCTTGGGATGTCCCCAATACTGTGTTACATTTCGTACCACCTCCCTATATATGCTACTGTTTCCAAGCATCATCATCAGTAACCAAGTAGTAGTAGACTTTATATAAGAGCGCGTTACTCACGTTCCATTTCGATATTGAGGAAGAATACGATTGAGATGTATTGTATATGTGACCTCGTTTCGAAGACCCTGAGGCTGTCTAGGACCTGACACCTTGTCTTCGAATCGTTCGTGTGGTAACTTGTCACGACAGTAATTCGTCAATCGATCCCATTTTCGTTTCTGTCTAGCTCCTGCTGCAGATGAGCCTGATAGAGTCGCTGTGACGAGACCCAGTTGGGTTGAATGGAATCTGGCCTCATCACGAAAGCGATGAGAGATGGCATTATATGATTGAAAATGCACTGCATCCAACACAGGACCTAGCCTTGCTTGATCAGGCAGTGGTTCCTCGAAGTCTTCTTCCATTTCTCCACGAATATGGTCATTGATCGTTCGAACATAATGCTTCAGCTGTGAGGGAACATTTGCTGATTGGATATTTCCGTATGTCTTGAGAAATGCCTGTGGATATGCATCAAAGTTCATTCTCTGAGCATTTATAGCATCGTCCTCGTCGAGCGGTCGGAACAATTGATTTGCATCGAGAAGATTCAACCATAAACCATAAATGGTGTGATCTTCTGGTCGTCGACGTGGAATTCGAAATCCATCTTCAGTGAAGATCTCGAGCTCTCGACCATCTCCATCGAGTATAGGCAACTGCGCGAGATCCTCCACCACCTCGAGTTCATCTTCATCTTCAGATCCAAAGAGAGGCTGGATGTACACTCGACGATACTTTTCAAGAATCTCTTCTGGAGTCTTATCGTTCCAAGTGTGAACGAGAGTCCAACTATTACAGGGTGGAAGTTGAACGCAGTCAATATATGTATAGCGATAATATTATCATGACTAGTAGTATGGCACTGGTACTCACTGATACGAGGTAGCGATTGAGAAAGTGAACTGGCGAAGGTGGGTATAATTGTGATCTGCCTCCCAAGTTCTGCGTTCTGTAACCCTGAGTTGTTCGTCGAGCGAGCCGATGACCTGATTTTGACCGTATCGGATGGTGATTGCGACGGGAACGTTTGACATGAGAAAACCATCTCGTTTCCAGGACTCCGGAGCTCTGTTGACCCATCGATACCACTCATTGTCCATAGTGTCATGTAGTTGTGAGAATTCTGCAAGTCCGATCGGGAACACTCGTGTTGACTCTCCCAGACGATTGCTACAAAAGAGAACGATTCAGTAACAAATATATACACGACATAAAACGAGGGTCATGTTTTGAGCATGACCCTGCGCATTTTGGAACATGTCCTGAATGCTCAGACTATGATCTCCAGGACAACATGTTCGTGCGCATTTCGGAACGAGTCCTGAATGCGCAGAATGCCATCTCCATTCTGAGTATGATATAGTATCATGTCGTTATCGATGTCACAGACGCCATGATGTACCTCCGTGACGACAGAGTCTCTACGACGTCTATGTCGCGCATTCAGGACATGCACCGGGATGCGCACATCGTGTGTATAAAACCGACTCACAATATTTCGGTAGATGAGTTGACTCTTTGGCGAGTGAGAGGTTCCGGGTATGGAATAGAACAATGTACGTCGCGGTACGGTATCCTCGACAACGCCCAGGCAAAGAACATCGTGAGCATGAGTGCGTGCTTCTTTTTCAGAAGGCTGGTGTTGGTGTCGAGAACAGGGTACCTGTCCGGGGTATTCTCTGGATGGTCGTGTTCCAGATAACTTCGTGGTACCATCGCGATCCATATGTTCTCTTGACCACGAGTACCGATCTTCATCATCCGTCCTTTAGGATTGAAAGGGAGATACTTCGTGTTCGCGTCCGGCCAGAAGACGTGGGCCTGGTTAAAGGTGAGTCGTGCTTCGAAGCGAAAATCATAGTTCGTGTTGGGGAGTGCCGCATCCAGTCCAACACGGTCGCCGATGTGAAGCGTAAAGTCCAGATAGTGCGGGCCGACGTATGGAATGGCGTTCGGGTCGTCCAGATCCAGCTTGTATTCATCGTCGATGGTCACCGTCTTGCGTCCTCTGAGAAGGTCTATCGCCGTTCGATTGTCGCGGCGCTCATAGACACGTCGTAAGGAACTTAGTTTGATAGAGCTGACCTTTTTGCTTCTAAAGAGTTCGATCTGGTTGTTCAGCTCCTCGTCTCCTACCATATACATTTCGGCATGAACGTCGGCCTGCGTGTGAGCGTCTGCAGTCTCCATTCGAGGTGGAATCTGTGCTGGGTCATGTTGACCATCGCGTTCTTCGGCTTCAATATCACTTCCGTCGTCACTGTGGTACTCGGAGAGTTCGCTACGGTGGTTTCGTTTGTTTCGAACAAGTCGACGACTCGGAATGAAACAAAATATATATGCTTACTGGTCAGAGTAATCCGATTCAGAGCCTGATATAGCTGTTGTCACTGGCATGTTTCTGGATGAACTTCACGGTGAAAAGAGGTGACCTTGTTTGGTTGACGTTGTGAATGTGAGAGAGACGAGGTGAGAGTGACTCCGACGGAGGTCAATTCGAGTGTGACTCGGAAATACATGTTCCGAGCGAGTTGGTTAGCCGCTGTATTGAATGTAATGTGAAGAGCGTGAAGAGACAACGCGTTACATAACAAATTACGACAACAACGATCAAATTCATTCAAAACTCCGAGATTCAGCGTGGTTGAACACGCGCTATTTCGTAACAATACAACGTACATGCCACATTCGTTAACGTTCACACAAATTTACCGCCACCGACGTGAGAAGGGCCTGCCTGAGGTGCCGCGCCTGTTCCATCATCATCCAATTCACCATCTCCGTCGGCGTCTGAGTTGTTCGACGGCTCTTTGGTGGCCACCTTGGCACTGCGCAAGCGTTTCTTGACGCTCTTTGTACCGCCTAAGGATTGAATGAATATTTGAGTCAGAGAATGAACTTGGTAGACAGAATGAAAAGAAGGTTACTTACTCTTCGAATTGCTACCATCCGAGGCGACACGCTTTTTGGGACGACGACTCGGAGGCGGTTGCTGATCTATATAGATCATATGGTGGTTACATCAGCTTTTGGTAGCAATACATGATACATGATAACATCGACTCACGATGAACGGGCGACGGTTGACGATTGCGAGGAGGTGTCAAACCGGTCCTAAAGAACACAACTATAATAACGAGGAAATAAAACCAGGTCAGATATCGAAACGAACTTCTGTAACCGTTGAACGTTGAAAGAAAACAGAAGAACGTGAACTTTGTCGACGATTGGACGAGGTCAAACCACGGGTGGGTTTTTGAACACTAATCTGCGCATTCTGGTACTGTTCCGGAATGCGCAGATTCGATGACGCAAACACATCGAGGTGTTCACGACGACATGAAAGAACAAACCGATCATCGTTGATCGTTGACAACGATCGTGTGGGTGTCGTGTTTTGAGAACGTATGTGCGCATTCAGGTAGCGTTCCAGAATGCGCACAACCAGTCGTCTGGGAACAACAATCACTGGCAGACGTACCTTCGTCGGACACAGGTTGAGTCTGAATCTCGACGCCATCAGCGTCGGTGGACGTGTAGTTAGCGGGGAGGTCAACAACACTCTGTCTGGGAACACCAACACCGTCTTCTTTACCCCCACCAGACCCAAGGTTCACCGATTGGAAATCCAAGTTAAGACTGACGTTTGCCAGATCGAATTCGTCTTCCTCAGATGCAGCCTGCTGTTCCACATCGCTCTTCTTCGGTTGATCTTCGGAACCACTCTTTGGTAGGTCTTTCTCTCCTTCCTCCTCCTCCTCTTCGTCGACGCTCATGTCCGAGTCCTTCTCCGACTCATCCGACTCCTTCTCCGACTCATCCAAGTCCTTCTCCGACTCGTCCGAAGAAGGAGGGTGTACCTCCTCTCGAGGTAGAAGTTCGAACACAGTACCTGCCAGGCCCTCCATCTTCTTCAAGTCTCGTCCTTGAGATTCCTTCGCTCCTTGATGGCTGATGTTGAGACGTTCGGAATCAGGAAGCTCTTTGATGTTCTTGAAGGTACCTCCATTAGAGCGAATTCTCTGGCGGTAAGCGTTGACCTCGACCGTCTGCAATGTAGTGGTATAGATAGTAAGAAATATAGAATAGAGAGAGAGAGAGAGGATCTGGTGCATGCTAGAGCAATGATATATTGGAATATCAGTCAATAAGCTCATGTGATATATTACATTGTGAGGAATCTGGTGCATGCTAGAGCAATGATATATTGGTATATGAGTCAATAAGCTCATGTGATATATTACATTGTGAGGGATCTGGTACATGACAGAGCAATGATATATCATTTACATTAGCAGAAAAAATGTATGACAGTTTTGTGCTAACTACCATCCAATTCATACATCAAAATCACTGTATTGACTCGACCAGTCCAAATTTGTCCGTCTGTCTGAACAGTGACACGACCCCAGAGGTCATTCAAAACAAGCGTTTGGTGTGTTTCTGCAAGGCCAAGTTCCCAAGGTAAACCAGCGTACTTGATACCAGTCCAACGAGAGGCGCCGGTCCCCCCATCGTGACCAGAGATTAGGATAGATATAAAATTGTGTTGTTCTAAGTGTACACTCCAAGCCAAGCACAGATCAGTCAATATTTAAAAATGACATCCTGCAGGGAGGTATCCTACAGCTTCGCCCTCAGCTTCCTGTTGAGCTTGAGTTCCCGAGCACGGTCCCGCAGCACGCGACGAAGCAGCTTGCCACTTGAATTCTTGGGAATTGAATCCACCAACTCTACTCCTCCCGCAAGCCACTTATATGCCACCTTGCTTTCTGCCACAAACTATTGTTCCGTTGTTAGAATCATTCCACAGAAAGTAAATATAGCAAGCACGAACCTTAATGATCACAGCCATGACTTTCTCCGCCTCCCTAGGGTTCGCTGCAACGCGCTCCGCAACGTGGGCATGCAGAACAACAAAGGCCATTGGCACTTCACCATTGTAGTCATCTGGAACAGCTACGACGCACGCGTCAGCGACTTCAGGTATGCCCAACAAGCAGCCTTCCAGTTCGGCAGGTGCCACTTGAAACCCCTTGACTTTGATCATTTCCTTCAAGATGCCTCAGCACGAATGGTCAACCTTTGTGAACAGTGAAATGGAACCAACTTTGAGACGATCAATGATGATCACTTCGTGGTTCTTGTTGATGATCACTTCATCGCCTGTTCGGAGCCACCTATTCCAATTCTCCCATGTCAGCGTCACTATTTGACCAGACCGTCCAAGTAATTACCCATTGACAAAAGTTTCCTTTGTCCTACACGCCATTCAGCTCGAGCAACATCAAGATAAGTAGTAGGGTCTAACTTACGCCTCCTTATTGTTCCAGTACCCGAGCGCTAGCGAAGGCGTCTTGACGTACAGCTCACCAGGTTCACCGAATCCGGCAAACATTCCATCCGGTTTCACGACGCGAGCAGCCACACCCGGGAGGAGCCTTCCACCACTTCCTGGCACACCAATTCTCGTCTCCGTAGAAAACATAGTGATTGTGGCACATGCCTCGGTCATTCCTGTGGCAGACCTCCTCAATTCCTTAATATCAACGAGCTAGAGAACATCACCTACCATACCCTTGGCCAATCTGCGCATTGGGGAGGACTTCCACAAGCTGGCTCATAAGTTCCGCAGACAAGGGTGCGGCACCAGATATTACATATCTGATGCCCGAAAGATCATAGTCTTTGGTTGAGGGATGCTGATCTCATTCGGTCACTGTCAGCAATGGCGAACATTGAAACTTACCTTGCAGAGTAATACAACTTGAGGGGGAACGACCCTATGATGGTTCGTCAGCTAAACAAGCGTTGACGGATAGCAAGATTACATCAGGAGCGTGATCTTGTGCCGACAAATGCTCTGCAAAAAGTCCACAAAGCTGAACTTTGGGATGACTACCAAAGTCACCTGAGATCTACGGTTATCGAGATGTTGCCGGGTTGCAAAAAAAGGAAGACCGTACACCGCAGAACACCTGAAAGTGTAACTTGGATCACATGTGAGTCATATGACATGCCAAAGTTCGTGACACTTACTGAGCTGATACATCCCCAGGGCGGTACCTCTGATCCTCCCATGCACATGCATTTTGATTGATCTTGTGGTGAATCGCCATTTGAACAACGTTCATGATCATTCCATTGTGCGAAATTGCCACAGCCTGAGTATCCTGTGTCAATAGAAACACGACACCCTAGCACATACATTCTTACCTTGGGTTTTCCAGTCGTGCCACTTGAGAAGCTGAGAAAGGCAATCTTGGACTTGGCTCCGCCCGGCTGGAGCCTGGGCTCGACGAAACACTGGTCCATTCTCAAACCCTCTTGTATGAGCTCGTCCAAGGTGGCTGTGGCACTCCCAGCGACGTTGCCAAACGTGACGACACGCATCTCCGGCAAGCCAGCTTGGCGGGCAGCAGGCAGTGCAGTGCTCAAAGAGACGGGGTGGGTGATGACGAGGCTCGCGCTCGTGATCTTCATTTGGTACAACAGCTCCTCGGTGGTGTACGCTGGATTCGCAGTGCTGTGTCATATTTGTGGTCACACGGGTGAACAGCCAGATGGCAAAACAACTGACGAGACGATGGCACCAAGTCTATGTGTCGCCCATACTGCTGATGGGTAGTCTGAACCAAACAACGATGATCATCTCTTTATTCTTCCAAAAGGACATCAACATACCGACGTGGTTCGGGCTGAATATTACCACTGACGTACACACTCAGCAGACGGAAACGAATGAGCATAAGTAAACATACCGATGTCGCCGTCCTCTACGCAGAGCGCATGGCGTGAGAGGTCACATACGACAACGCCAACGCACTTGACACTCACTGATCCCATAGCGCGCGCTGAGCGCATTCGCGAGTCCAAACGTCCGTGCACGCAACTAGGATGCACATTCAGGATCAATGTTTCATCCGAGGATTTGACCACGCACCTCCTCGAGATAAAAGCCTTGGCCGGTCGTATCATCGATCAACCATGGGACGCCAGCGGGGCGTACAGGCCGGAGAGGGTGGTGCGAATCAAGAAAAAATTGTGGAATAGTCAGGTCATCAGGAACGAAACAGTCGATGGTGCCGCCAGCTATCTCGGCCATCCTTCGGATAGGGAACGAAATGCAGAGAGGTCGATCAAAGGATGCGACCGACAAAGAAACAAGGCGCAACCCGTGTTGGCCTGAACTTGCATTTAGTCAAAGTCAGGTACGCACTAGCGCGCAGCTGCCATGCCCTGAGCGCTGAGCGCTGAGCCTCAATGGAGATGTTTTTGACAAATACGAGATTTTGAAACAAGTGTGACGAGTAAAGCTGACGTCACCTGAAGCGACTACAGTACATAGTACGATTGATTTTCCGAGCTCTACTAAACTTATCCAATAGACTCGGATATCGTCGAACGAACAAATAAGCCACTCAACACGGAAGGGCGTCACAGAGCCCTGTAACCTTTCTCTTTACACACCGCCCCCGCTCAAGATATACTCTATCGCAGCATGGACGTTGCCACCGGTGGCAAGAAGTGCGCGCACGTTCTGAGCCGCGTTGGTGAAACCCATGTCTTGCAGTTGCTGCCCAAACAACGTCGAGACGAGCGAGAAGTCAGATACGTCATGATTCGCTGGTACAAAATTGAGCCGAACCTGGAGTTGGACCTGAAACCGCTCCTCCGGCGGTCTGGAATCGATGGGAGCGGCGGCGGGCGCTGCACCAAAAGGGCCAAACCCTCCACCGAAACCGCTTCCACCAAGACCACCTCCACCGAGACCACCTCCACCTCCACCGCCTCCAAACGGACCCGCACCGAGGAGGGCCTGTAGCAGTGCAGGATTGGGTAGGCCGCCACCGATACCACCGGTGGGTTGTGCCGTCGCGGATGGCAACGTGGGGTTGGTCATACCCGTGCCAGGCGTACTAGAGGGATTTCCTGGGGCTGGGAAAGAACCTGGAAAGGCTCCACCGGCTCCACCGGCGCCTCCAGGCCCGGCGCGCATCATCGCCGACATTTGCATCATGTTACGCAGCATTTCTGGGTTTGACCTATTCGATTGATGTGAGAAACGGGTCAGCATAGATGCACAATCGATTCGATATCTGGAGGACAGAAGCGAAGAACAGCACGAACACCATTTGCCTAAATTGTTCACTTTGAAAAACTTCTCGGATTTGGGGTCCCATCGAGGCTAGCTGCGGGTTGAGCGCGATGATCTGATCAAGGATGGCGGGATTTGACATGAGGGAAGACATTTGTTGTAGGAACTCGGGAGATTGCATCATGTTTTGAAACTGTGAACAGCTAACGTCGGTCGATCGTGGATGGCGGTCGCGAGGTAACTACGCACCATGTTGGGGTCGTTTTGGTTTACGCCCATCTCCGCGAATGGGTTCATACCAGCCATGAGCCCGTGGCCCATGTAGCCGTTGAGGAGCGTTAACGGATCGGACGGGTTCTGGCCAGCTTGCATGGTGGGGATATGCTGAGCTGGTGGTGCGGATGAGCTAGCAGCGGGCGCTGCACGTGCCGTTCCTTTGACCATGTGGACAGTATGTGACGACTGTATCTTGTACGCCGACAGCTGGTCTTCGTCCTAGAAGCGATCAGGTGAGCGGTATCCGAGATCGGTGAGATACCACCATCAGTACCTTGAGCACTCTCCCTGAACAGTGGTCAGAGTCGAGATCTGGCGGTGCGAGGACGAACAGTACACGTACCGGAGTAGATTAGTCTCTGTCGATCAGCTTCCACGTCCGACTTCTCTGCGATGGCACGCTTCAGGTCGAGGACGGTCTTGTCTAGGCTGATCGATATCTGGATCTTGAGCTCGTTAGGGCCTGGATAAGAAAGGTGAGTCGAGGATAAGCGAAAGTCAAGTAAATGTAGACGAACCCTTGACGTTGATATGAATTTCATTGTCGGCCATGGTGAAAAGGAGAAAGATGTGTGAAAGTGCCGCAACACAGCCCCCCCGCAGCTCCTCAAACCCGATCATCATCATGTCCTGCGAGGATTGCTTCAAGACCGTCCCTCACGCCGGCACACCCGTCGGCCGCTCAGAGATCATCGCTGGCGTAGACACGTACATCTCTGAGCCTACCGCGACTGGGCAGAAGAAGATCCTACTCTACTTTTCTGACGTCTTCAGCTCGTTCTACATCAACAGCCAGCTCATCCAGGATTGGTTTGCTTCCAAAGGTAGCCATGTTTTTTGATGACTGGTTCTGAGCTAACAACGCAATGAACAGGCTACACAGTTCTCGGCATCGACTACTTCTTTGGCGAAAGGCTGGATGAGTTGATGAAGCAGCCCGGCTTTAACAAAGGCAGCTGGATTGCCAAGGCTGCCCCTCGAGCACGCGAGTGCGCCCCAAAGTGGGTCGAGGCAGTCAGGCAACGCTACGGTCTGATAGAACCCCATCCCACCGTGTCGCAACTGAACACTGGGATCAGGTACAACCTCGGACGTGAAATACTTTGCGATTGGTATGTCAGCCCTCTTTTCCTCCCTCGTTCTACCACTCAGGTTACCTCCAGGACATTGTTTCGGGGCTCCATACGTCTTCACGCTCACCAATGACCCGGCGTTCAAGCTCGCAGCAGGTCAGCCCTCTTTCCTCCGACAGCGGTGCTGTTCTTATCTTGAAACTCTGTCGTTCACAGCCGCCGTCGCTCATCCCTCTAAAATTTACGACGGTGTGACTAAACAGCTCGATGTACCGCTCATTGAGAACTGCGTCGGTCAGAGAACACGCTCTCGTTCGCGAAAATGTATCCTGACGGCACATTCTTCCTAATCAGCGCCCATCGCCTTTAGCTGTGCAGGTGATAATGACTCATCTCTCGATTGTCATTCCGCGACTTGAGCGGCCCTAACTAATGATCGCTCTTGCGTCTAGAAACCGACATGGCCTTCCCTACCGAAGCGCGTCGCCAGGCGGAAGACATCCTCGTCAAGAACAAGGCGCAGTATTACTTCCAAGTCTTCAGCGGCACTACACACGGGTTCGCCTCGCGTGGCGACCTCTCGGACGATACCCAGCGTATGTTTTTTTTGAGTCACATCCTCTCCATTTCTCGTAATACACCCATCGTCATCCACCTCCACCTTATAAATCTCTCCCTTTTTTAGGCTTCGCCAAAGAGGAATGCGCACGTGGATTCTTGCAGTGGTTCGATAGATTCGCGGCGTAGCGCAACGCTTACGTGGGCGCTCATAAGGGAGCGATCGTTTCCATCAAGTATACTGATCATATCACCGAATCACGGTTGTACTAAATAACCCATTATGCAACATATCGCGTCTTAGCAATCGATTTTTGTACCAGACTGTAAGCCTTCTTCGGTCAGCTGGTTGCTCGTAATACGCGTGATGAGTTTCTTTCATCGTGGCAGTCGAAGCTCAAGCTTCAAGTTGAAGGTCCCCATGTCGATGGCGGCCAGTAACTCAATACCTTCACTCACAAGCACTCGTTCAATGTCGAAAACGCTTGCAGGTCCCCCCGCTCAAAGGCGCAAATTCATACCACCCATGGTCCACATCATTTCCGTTCCCCTTTTCTTTGCTCGCTAGGCACTGAGACGTCAAAGTACACTGCAGTCGGTACGTGTCAGCTAACCGTCGCTATCAAGACGATCGACATGTTGAGCGAATGTCTCTCCAGGATACTACTCCGGCGCACCATTCGTGCTTGATCTAGCTGCAGAGGGTACCATCGTCGCAGGTAATGATATCTTGACGAAGAAAACAAACACATTGATGAACGTACGCACGTCATCGTAGGTGCCATTGCTCATCCCTCCTTCCTCGAGGAGAGCCATTTCGAAAAGGTCGCCCGTACGTCTTCCCGGAATGCCCTTCCTATCGCTCCGGGATCCTTTGGCGTAGAGCTGCCAGACCGCGCCATTGTACGATAGAGGTGGACTGGAGCTTCTCGCTTGATCGACGACTCGCAGAGGACATCCTGGTGCGCAACAAGTTGACCTGCTTTATTC
The DNA here is from genome assembly GCA_038091555.1 of Leccinum sublutescens. Taxonomy (NCBI): domain Eukaryota; kingdom Fungi; phylum Basidiomycota; class Agaricomycetes; order Boletales; family Boletaceae; genus Leccinum; species Leccinum sublutescens. The sequence goes on along the minus strand of JBBPOR010000050.1, from coordinate 5,641 downwards.
TCAAGTATTTCGCACGGTTTCGTTGTGGGCGGGAACAAGAATGTGCCTCACGAACGTGAGCGTCGTTTTTTTCTGGGCATGTTTTCGAGATGAAGGTAATTCTGTCTTGAACACGTTGGGCAAAGGAGAGTGGACGCGGAATCAAGGAATGGTTCGCCTACTTTCTGGCAATAAGATCAGCTTTGACCAAGCATTTTCTGGAGCACGAAGATGGCATACCGGCACGTGTATATATAAAGGAGAACGTGAATACGTTCGTTGTTGAAGGAGACAAATTGGGGGCCCAGTAGGAAACGAGAAAGTCTACGAATCGCGTGATGTGTCGCCAACCATTCAATATATGAGGCTCTTGATCAAGCGACCAACCGCGATCAAGGCGATGATGAGCGTCCAGAATCAGTGTGCAGGCGAAAATGAGATAAAGGGTTATTTGGGTACGCGATGTTGGTGCGGAAGGAAACTAGTGTTGAATAGAACCGCGAGAATGGGCATGGCATCCTTGGCATCGCTGGTGTCAATATCCTGTGCTCAGCCATTGGTTGAATCCAGGCACTGCGTCGTCCTTGTGATAGAGGGTCCAGTCGCACAGATAACGAGTGTGCAGAGTGTGCGACTAGATCATGGCGAAATGCATACAGATATACTTCTTCTGGATGCGGACCCGTCTTGCGAGAGCGCACGGCACCTAACAAGAATGATCCGAAAGGTGAACTGGTGGGGAGTGGCACGGAAAGACCACCTTGAGGTGAGGTCCATTTTCCAATACTACGGCCCTCCGAGTCCGGGCTCAAACCCACCATGTCAAATGTCAATCGAAACATGCAATTTGAGGGTACAACGACTCCGCTAAAAGCTGTTGGGAACCAAGCCCGATAAATTTGAAATCTCGACGTAACTGTCCGTACGAAACGTCCGCCTCTGACGCAACGTCATCCGATACAGCGCGTGGTACAATACCTGCAAAAGAGACACAGACATGAGCCATCAACATGAGTCAAACTCGTCAACTTAGACGAGACCTGTAATACCTGAGCGGCCATTCCAAGCGGATATGTTGGAAAAGGAGGCACTCAGTCATAACTTGTTGGCCCAGCTCCTGCCCCGGACCCTTAGTCAAGGGTCCAAGAATTTTTTTCTTCCGTAGTTTTGAGCACGAGACATAAGCCTCAGTGGAACCCTTACAACATTTGGCCGTGTAACAAGTCGGTGGTCAACCGGTCCCAGTCACTGGTCAGCGCTTCAGCGCTAGCCGTCGCTTACTAGCAGTTTGACTGACATCAATGATTACGTCATCATTGAATCACATATCTGTTTGATTCAGACCAACAAGTCATCGGATCACCGAGTTCAAACGTGAGTATGTATACGATTTTTCTCTACTCCCTTAGGTCTTAGTCTCGTCCCCAGACGTGCAGAAGACAGCTGTCACGTTATCTGTGTTTCAAATTGCGCTTGTAGAAACTTCTCCGTTCTCTGGAGCGTTCAATTTCGTTGAACCGTCCAGCTCATTCAAACTTCGCCCGTTGCGCTCCGAACGTGTGGGAACGAGATTATGAGATCTCAGATCTCACCGGATCGTGACATGAGAAGCCAAAAAAGACAATGTAATCGTCCCTGGTATTGCCGCATCATTCAGGCTGTCCATTTTGGCGACGTTCCAGGCCACCGAATTGCCCATCCCAACTTGACATGCAGAAACTCCGTGTTAACCACACATATCAGATTATTGGGCATGAGTCGGAAGACGGACACATCTTCACTGAAAAAATAAAGTTCCCCGAATCTGGTGAGCATTTGAAGTGTAAGTGCGTATCCAACTGCTGGACGAATCGGTCACCGAGGAGTTTCAGAGAGACGGAACGCATCCATCAGTCAGTTTTTCGGCTGTTTTACTGGAAGCCGCATCGGCCGAGCGAGTGTAACACCGATGAATACTATGCTTTCGTTTTGGTGATCTGAAGGTCCCGAGGTAATTGCAACACCAAAACGGATGGTGGCGAGACTACATTTTCACCTCGTCGTTCAACGAAGTTGCTCACCGATGAAGAAATTTGCACTATCTCGAGGTGATCGAGGCGATGCCATGGAGATACTGGAAGTGACGCTGGATTTGGTAGCCAAGCCACTTCCTCACGATACTGACACTGACACGAGCACCTCGCCTCCAGGGCGGAATCATACTGATTACTACTAACAGTTGTAGCCTATTAATATCCTGTAGTAAGCTCGGGTGAGATGTCAACGTTTCAACGTTGTTTGGCTTCACCATCATTGCTGATCACCGTTGGCCTAGAGGTGGCCCATCGCGATTTCGGACTGATAAGCACGCTTCATTTCTCCGGTCCGTCTGAACCCCACGGTGGTCCCGTGGAGGTCGCACCGGCCGATCGGCGCCCGGAGTGGGCGGTAGTGCCACCGTCGGGTGTGTTCATATGCCGACCAAAGGTCACTTTTCACATTGTACTTATCTTATCAGGAACTTTTCAATTGCTCCCGCAACTAGAGGTTGCTTATCGTTCACACTGTTACTCACTGGTTGCTCGCTTGACAGGCACAATCGATATTGATTTAATGGGTCGTATCACATGATGAGTACATACTGGTCTGTTCCGACGTCATAGCCGCGAAGTAACTCCTTGGCGAGATGAACCGAAGGGCCTAAAATAGACCGCGTGCATTCTGCGCCCTGCGGTTTCCGATCATCGGGTACTACTAAGTCTGTCCCAACTCACCACCCTTCCACCGTCATCTACTCAGCTTGTATTGTATACAAATCTAGTCCTCTACCTCTCCCTCGACATGTTCATGGAGGCCAGTCAAGAGTCCGATGACCGGGAAAAAGGCTCCCCACCTTATGGTACACTGTCGTACGCAGTCGAGGAAGCACCCGACACCGTCATTGCAAACCGATTCGGTGTTTTTGGCCCTTTTCTCTCCAAGCTCTTTGACAACGGTGTTGAAGCAAGAGGTATAGAGCGTGTTCCAGAAAACCAGAGGGAAACGAAAAACATTTTGAACAGGTATGTTCCGCGTTCGCTTTGACATGCAAGCAACGTGCCCACTATCGCCTGCAGTCTATTCATGTGGTGGTATGCCACGTTCTCCTCTTGATATTTAATCGTACCTCAGCAGCGTAACAGGTCGGTAAATATGGTGCTTACGACCATACCTATAGGTGTGTTGGCACAGTTCGCCTTCACTCTTACCCTACCGTAAGTCTATCAATCAATCTCTCGTCTTGGCTTGCACTCAGCCCATCCCAGCCATGCATTTGCAACCATTTTCTGCTTCGGTGCTCTGGGTAGTATGGCAACAGCCTTTATTGCCACCCTCGGTCCGCAGACCGGTTTGCGTACAATGGTCATTGCCCGTTATAGCTCAGGGTACATCGGAGGCATCTTCTATTCCGTCCTCAACATCATCACCCAGTAATCGTTCTTTTCTGAGAAAGTGTATCTGTTACTCACCCCGGTGACACTTGTCCTTAGACTCGGATTTTCCGTGCTCGCCGTCATCCTTGGCGGTCAAACTCTCTCTTCGATCAACACACACAATCTTTCGCTCATTGGCGGCATCATCATCATCGGTGTCTGCTCCCTCATACCTTGTTTCATCGGCTACAATCTGGTCCACATCTACGAACGCTACGCCTGGATAGTCATGCTTTTCATCGTATGTTGTCTCTACGGACTCGGCGGGACAGCTGGGTATGACCTGGATGCGCAAAAACCTTTAGAAGACACAGGAAAAGCCCTTAGTTCTGACATTCTCAGCTACGGCGCAATTATCTTTGGCTCGGTTGCAGGCTGGGCGCCCATCGCCGCTGACTACAATGTTCGCCTGCCAGCCAATACGAATTCATGGCGGGTATTCTGGTTGACTTTCTTTGGCTTGTTCCTTCCGATAGTCTTCACCGTAATGCTCGGTGCTGCATTGATGACCATCACCGACCCCGCCTATGTCGCTGCTTTAGGTTCGAGCGGGGACACCGGTGCACTGATCGCCCAAGTATTATCGCCTTGGGGAGGCGGAGGAAAGTTCCTTCTAGTGCTACTGGCACTCAGTGCCATGTTGGTCTTTGTTTTCATATCCAGATCCCATGCTTATATGTTCACGATAACAGTTCCAACAACATTCCAAACACATACTCTGCCGCTCTCTCCATACAAGCGCTCGGTCGTCCCTTTGCGATCGTGCCCCGTTTTCTATGGGTTTTCGTCGTTTTCATCGTCTATACCGTCGCTGGTGTTGCTGGACGGGAACATTTCAGTCAAATCCTCACTGACTTTTTGTCCGTGTTGAGTTATTGGACGACGTTCTTCATCGTCATCGTTGCAGAGGAACATTTTCTCTTCCGACGTAAAGGGGGCGCGTTGGGGGGATATAATTTGGATGACTGGGATAACCCTTCCAAGTATGTGCCTCCCTTTGGTTCCTGTTGATAATACGCTCGATTCGATTCAATCCCCCCTACTCATGTATCCGCAGACTTCCTATGGGCATCGCGGGCATCTTGGCGTGCTGTTTCGGCATAACTGGTGCAGTGGTCGGCATGTCGCAAGTGTGGTACATCGGTCCGATTGGGAAACTGGCCGGTGCGGCGTACGGCGCCGATCTTGGATTCGAGGTGCGACGCGTTTCTTTCTCGGTGGTGGTCCTCCGATACGTTCGCGCATCGCTGACTTTGTCCCTGGCGTTGCTTGCATAGCTGTCAGCTGCTTTTGCAGCAGTGACGTTCCCACCTTTGCGATGGTTGGAGACTCGCTTGACTGGGAGGTAAACTAGTGACCGGTGCGTACCCGAGCCTCGAGATCGTGCAGTTCAAGGCAGTTGCAAGTGGTACGAGGACAATTTATTTATTACTTCTTATTTTGAGTTAAAAGTTCGCGAAGGCCATTGTAACGATAGCGCGCGCGTGGCCATTCTGTCGCTAGTCACAGTGCCCTGCCACGACGACTTTGCAGCGAGTTCCTGTGTACTATCCTTGTATTCTAGACCTATTCCTTGTCGCACCACCATCCCGATCCCCGACTCCTTGGAGGAGGATTTTTTTCAAACGTCCTGCAATGTGAATGAACGTCTAATTTTGTCGATTTACTTAGCATCTGCTTTGTCTTCTTCTTTCGCCTCCTATTCCTCCTTTTCGTTTAGGACCGCTCTCGCGGTCAGTTCTTATGTAGATGTGAGTATGTTCTCGTTTGTTCATTTCTTCGAAGCTGCCGTGTAGAACAGGTTCATACACAAGCTGCCGTGTCACTGACGCACCTCGTTTCATTAACGAGGCTTACGTTCCACCCATCCACCCTCATACATATCTGATTATCCTGATTATCCTGATGTTATATATCATCCCGGGCCTTCCGAACACTTGCATGTGTTTTCTTCACCCCAAGCCTTCTGTGATTGGCTAGTGAAGGCTTTGAAAGATCATAATTTGTACTGCACTCAGTGCGAAACCGGCCGCTTCCAACATTGGTTCTGTCGCATTTATATGTAATGAAATTTCACTCGAAATTTATTACTTGGGTAGCGCCGCGCGTCGCCGGCAGAAACCTTGTTTGTCTGGTTGAGCGTGAATTCGAAAAGTTAATACATTGGAACGTGAAGTACATATAATCACGTAGTATAACATACAGTTGAA